>AYQD01000029.1:0-25991 GCA_000504465.1 Cryomyces antarcticus CCFEE 534 | reverse complement strand
TCATTCCTTGGACTACTGGAATGTGCGAGGATGGAGGGCGTACCTGGAAGCTCTCCCGTGCCGCGTCGGTCGTGCATAGCGAGTGCAGATGCACGAGCACCCGACGGTGCCGCTGCTGGTCTGCAGCCGACAGATTGGCGACGGCGGGCGCGTCGCTGGTGGTGGGGCGCTCGTCGACGTCGAAGCTCTCGCCGCGGAAGCTGTCGTTGGTGGAGCTGAAGCGGCCGCACCAGTAGCCCATGGCTTGGGGTTGGTGGATCTTGAAGTCGTGGGTTAGCGGGTGGATTCCGGAACGAAGATGCCACTTCACTGAAATCCACGGAAGTATACCTTGACGTGCTTGTGGTAGAAATCCACATCGACACCGCGAATGGATGTTGGCGTCCCCCTTTCGCTGCAGGGACTGATCGCCTCGGCCGTCCGTACCGGCCCAGAATTGTTCTTCGACTTCAGCTTGCCACCAAGAACCGTCGCAGCCGTCAGTGGTGTCTTTGGCAAAGGTGGAGTTGGCGGACTGCGCGGCGAGAGGAGCTGATGCTGTTTGATTTCCGCGCCAAAGGACGGGCGTTTGCGATGTCCTTGCTCGCTGGCCCAGCGGTGACTGGCCAGAGGCCTAGTAAGTGGTTCGTGTGCTGTTTCGTAGAGTCTGGTTGCTTCGCCTGCCCTGGTCTGCTTGTCGTTGTTTCTGCTTTTGGAGTGGGTGCCAGTGCACGTTGTTGTCTGGGGTTTGTTCGTCGTTGGAACAGCTGCATATTTCAAACTCATCCAACTCTCTTCGCTTGGTGGCGGATTCCATGCATCATCGTCACTCGAGATCTTCGCGGCATGACGTGAGATGTTCTCTTTCATGGCAGGCTTTCTGGAACCTGTTTGATTCACGTGTTCCCCAATCGTCAGTAACACTGGCTGCGTGTTCGACCGTTGAGCGGCACGCGGTCTCGAAAAGCTCATGACCTGGATGGGCGCCTTCGTCTGACTTGATGTACGGTTGCGGTCGACGGTATTCGGCATCGATTTCCCAGCCGGTGGAAGAGCTATTGATGATCGAGAGGGTGGCAGCGGCTTCTTGTGCGCTTTGCTTGGAAGAGGTAAGTTGCTCAATGTGTGGCTTCGTGGAAGAGGTGCTGGTGGCGCGAGTGGCATCGGCGCCCATGACAGGCCGGTGTACACTCGGTCATAGTCTCTCAGCGAAAGCTCGACAGGCTCGGCGGTGGTTGTCGAGTCCAAGATTAATGATGTTTCTCGACAGTCCGGAACGTCGAGAAGGGCTACCTGGTCGGAGTCGTTGGCAGTTGAGGTGGAAGAACGGAAAGACGTTTCGGTAGTCTGACGACGTCTCGCGAAAGGGTTGGAAGTGAAGGGGTTCAATGGACTGGCAAACGACGTGATGGAGCTGAATCTGCGGAGGGAGCTTTTGCGGGCTTTGTTATCAGGCGCCTGCGCAAGAGAGTGTTCCGCAGACGGCCGGTTGGTCAGCCCGGGCATTGTGGTACGTCTCGCTTCCTGGACTGTAGGCGCTTGAGTCTGTTCCCACTTTGCTCGAACTGTTTCGTATCTGTATGCTTCAGAAGGCCTGAACATCGTCAATCGGTGCTGAATGGCTTCATTCTGTTTGCTGCGGTGCTTGGTGTTTCGCGGTCGTGCGAGGTGAACGAGAACGAGAAGGAGAAGGAGAACGAGAACGAGAACGAGAACGAGATTTCTGATGCTCAAGAAGGAAGGCACGACATGGTTAATCGAACATCAGAACGCGTCGGCATGCTTACGTTGTTTACAGCACTACCTGCCTGAACGCAAAGCTGCGCTGCATCGGACTATCTACAGTGGGTTGCCCAAAGTTCGTTGCATCGCTGCAGACTAGACGCGACAAAGCCTCGACGTACAGGTAGGTTACTTCTGACACCCTCAACCGGCGGCGACGTCGTTCTCTCTCTATGTCAGTAGGGAGAAGGGTAAATGAACGAGGACACAATGCAAAAACCCCAGCCAGATGTATCTGTTGATATTAGAGAAAGGTCCACTTGTAGTCGCCCAAGAACGAGAGAGCCGACGAGGTTCTAACACCGAACTCTGCTGATCATCGAGCACTGCAGCCTCGCTCACAGCAGCCAAAGTGCACAACCTCGTCCGGCGCTATTCATCCTCAATGGACCTAACTGTAGTGCTGCGCCAACCCCGATGCACCAATAGAAATCGCTGCGGCGATGAGGAGCCGCCCGACGTGTGGAATTGAGATCCAATACTCCTTGGGCAAGCGCCAAGCAGACAACAATCCGCATGCCCACGGCGTCCGAGGCCAGGCGCAATTTTCATACTTAAAGATGCGGGGCAGCGATGCAAGCAATCGTCCGAGTCTATGCCAGAAGTGAACCAAGAAAGATCAGCGAATGCCTCTCAGTGCTCAGGACTGTTTCGTCGAACGTCTCAACCTACTCCTGGCAAAGCACGACCGGGGCAGTGCAAACACAATCCACCATCACCGCACACTCCTCTCTCATCAGCTCCAACCTCTTTGTATTCCAGGCAGCCAACGCGTCCTCCTCCGAAGCCGCCTTCTTCATCTCGACAATGACGAGCAGAAGCAGGACGGATTGGAAGACGGTCCATTTGAGATGAGTCTTGAGCTGACATCCTAGCGTCCTTCTGTCTTTGACGGCGGCGTGCTTGATGCGGTGCAAGGAGCGGTAGATGCTGAGCCAGTCGATGAGCTGCGAAATGAGGAGGAAGTTGAGGAGGACGGTATCGAGAGTGAACAGATTCATGAATCAAGAGAAGTTTGTGGAGTTGTCAAAGTGAAAGAATGGTCGACGCGGTGGGTGAGAAGGATGGTAGAACGAGATCTGGGCGCCTGTTGAAGCGGAGTTGCAGTGCTTGCCGGGATAGTGCATCGGTGAGGAGATAGGAGAGTTGAGGGTCTCTCTTCGTTGTCCATCGAGTGCTCCTGCCTGTCCCCTACTTCTGCACGCATAGCTGATGATTACCAAAAGGGAGAGCGTGCTTGCCTCATTCGTACAAAGCCCTTACTATGAAGACAAAAGACTCACAGGACACGCTCACGAAGGGACCATTTCAAAGATTACATTTATAGACGCTGGACAGGCTGGGTACAGAGGATGAACCTTATAGAACGCCGACTTCCAACAGGAGGTACCCCAACCAAATCAGACTATCCAGCTCCAGCTTTGAAAGTCTCTTTCACTCCGAATCGCTGTCATCAATGAACCCAGCCCTGACGTTGCGCCTCACTGGCTTCGAAACCACTATGTCGTCTTCGTCCTCATCATCCCCGACTGCCATAATCGTGTCCTTTGCCCCTGCTCTGGTGGCCGAGATTTCTATGGGCATTCCCGTAAAAGATTCATCATGGCCAGTCTTTTCGGCACCCAGTAAGGGTTGCGACGATAGGGGCGTGTCGGTAGCTTCTTCCTCCCCGTCACTATCAATTTGAATGCGCCTGTCCGATTCAATTGTCGAAGGACTGCGTACCCTGAGGACATCATCCTCCTCGTTGTCCTCTTCTTCATCGCTATTGTCAGTCTTCCTCCTCTTCCCGCTCCTATCCCTCTTTGCCGCCGACTTCCTCTTCCTCGCACCACCTCTATCCGTCATCAATGCTCTTTTGATTCCATCCGCGGCCGCTTTCCTTCTCTCCTCCTCCTTCGCGAAGAATTCTCTATCCCTCTCCTCGTCGTCCTCATCGTCGCTGTCCCTTACCAGCACATCGCTCTTAATCTTCTTCCTCTTCTCAAATTCGGCTTTCCGTCTCGCTTCTGCCCGTCGCTCAATCTCCTCGTCGTCAAGTTCTAGGGGCTCTTTACGGCTGCGGCGTGTTCGCCTGCTTTTCAGCTCTCCTAGAGCGGTGGACTTCCTAGCCGTCGGGCCACCAGCGGCGAATAGGAAGTCGTTGTCACCGTCTGAAGCGTTACTCTGACCGTCGGAGTCATCGAAGGCGGCGCGTGTCCTTCTTGCGGCGGCTTTGCTGCGCAAGAAATCTTCTGCGCTCTTACCGTCTTCGTAACTGGGTGGTGCGAACTCGAATCTCCGAATGGCTTCTAGGTCGTTATTGAGTGAATCCGCAGAGATTGATGACGGGATGATCCACGACGCATCCGGGTCTTCACCAGAACCAAGGCGCTGAAAGTTGAGTAATGCGAGCAGAAGTCGGAGATGCTTGTCTCTGAACAGAGCCGTTCGGCGATCGTCGGTATCTGCTCTGACGAGGATCGAAGGAGCCCTTGGCTGGTTTTCGTCTTCTTTCTCCGGTGGCACTTCGACGACCTCATCACCCGCTTCTTCAGAATCCTTCAGAAGCGATTTTCTGGCAGCTTCTGCATCCTGCCAACTTTGTCGCTCTGTGGCTGCGGCCGACAGAAGGTCTTTGATCCATTTCAAGACATCAGACTTGTTTTGATTGATAATGACAGACACTGCAACACCGATCTGATCGGCTCTTTCCATCCCAGGCTTGACTTCTAATTCTGCCGGCGGCCTCGGAGTCTTCTTCGGCACCTCTCTCTCGTAGCCGTGTTCGAGGTAGAAAGTTGTTGCATTGATTTTGCTGAACAGTAGTTCGACAGCCAGTTCGGGCCGCTCTTGCATCTTTTTGACGACGCGACGGAAGACTTGCCGAACCAGTTCCTCCCACTCTTTGAAGGCGGGCAGCTCGGGATCAAGACCCTCAGGACCTTTGATCATCTTGTTGAATAGCTGCAGGATATCGACACGGAAGAGGATAACTGCGAGTTCCATTTTGAAAGCGGTGCGGTAGAAGAAACGATGCGCACGTTTGAGCTGCTCGGTGGAGAGATCAGCGTAGAAACGTGTGAAGGCTACAAAAGTGTCGACGCAGCCTTGGGTCATGAAACGGGCGGAGAAACGGGCAAAGTCGAACTTCCTCTCCCGCGTAACTCGCTGAGCCTCTGCGACGTCTTCTGCATCAGGCCCTTGATCGTGATCTTCAGCTGACACGCCCTGGGTGGCTTGCTTGGCCTTCTTCTTCGTGCGTGCTCTTCGTCTCGATCGAACTTGAAGATCGAGGTTCTGCTTGGAGTAGCGTTCCAGCATGCGCAAGAAAACGTGGGAGAGCTCAGTGCAAGCGTCTAGATAGCCGAAGCCTTGGTCTTTGTAGCTGCGAAGAAGAGCGATAATGCGATCGTGGGTTGCCTCTTCGTAGAATATGCGGTTTTGAATGTTCTCTGCAATTTCTTGATCGTCTTCGGAAGGTGATTCCGACATCTCCTGAACAGTAAGTAGGATCTGCGTGAAGCATTTCATGCCAGCATTTAGGTCCTGCCATTGCTTCTCGTCCTGACTGCGTTGCATGTGGCGGTTCAGAAGAATGAAGGTTTCCTGGTTGAGTACGCTGGCCACGAATGCAAAGCTCTCATCCTCTGGATCGGGGACTGCGGTAGGTGGTTTGGTGGCCGACTTTTGTTTCGCAGCCGTACGGCGGGCACGCTCGGCTCGTAGAAACCAGGCAATCAGGTAGAAATACTGCCTCGTATGAACTGGAAGTACACGATCCGTCTCGCGCTCAATGGCCTTTCGAAGATGAGCGAAGAGAGGATTGAATGAAGAATCAAGAAATTCTTCGACAAATCTGCGGAGCTGCTTGCGAGCCGAAGCTGTAAGGGATGTCGAGTTATCAAATTCGTTGTGCTGTTTGGAAGTTAGAGCAGGTCCATCGCAGCTCGACATGGTACTCGACATACCTCACTCGGGTCGTCCGTTTTTCTGCCGCGATTCTTCGGTTTGTTCCATTTCTTGCTCTTGTCCATCGCCCACAGCGTGTCCTGGTCACCCACGAGCGCGATCTGTCCGGACACTGTTGAGACACGCTCGCCCTCTCTCTTCACCCAGACCAGGGTTCCAAAGCGATTGTGTCTTGTTGGTCCGTGTCGAGCGTATCCGGACAACATCGCCTTCTCCTTCTGTATCAACCCTCGCAACTCTTCCGTATTCGAACTGACTAGTTGCTCTCTCTCCATGAACAGTCTCCCGACGTCTACACCTTTCAAGAGGTGGAACAAAATCTCCAGTACGACCACGTCTTGTGTAGCAAAATCGTCGCCTATGTTGCAGGAGATCATGAGAAGAAGGCGGAATGTGTTCTGCTTTTGAAATGCTTCTACCGTCGCGGATCTTGTGATTTCACTCTCGTCGCCTCGGCTAGGTAGATGTTGGGGTTGGGCGATGATGGCGACATTGCGAATGAAGTATAGGACCAGCTTGATAATGCCTTCGTCTCTTGCACTTCTTTCACTCCTGGATTGGGCCATTGACGGAAGGCAGATTCGCACAGTGGCCTGTAATATCTTTGCCGTGTCATGGTGAAGGATAGCTCGTTTGTAAGATACCTGAGCCAGTTGGAGGAATGGCAGATGCCGGTGGTGGTTGACTGTCATGCGCATGTCCTCGATCTCGAGCGGCCACGTCAAGGGTACTAGAAGCTCCAGACACGCCAACGCAATCTTCGACTTCAGTTTGTCTTCTGTCGCATTATCTGGCCATTGAGCCAGGATCTCTAGGAGATCTCCCTGCACTAGGTTCGCTTCCGCCAGACATCGCGCGACGTCCAGGCGATTGCTCTTCTCGTCGTATAGTCTGAGCCATCTCTTCAAGTCCTTCAAACATGCGAGTGCATCGTCTCCGAGAACATAGCGTCCGTCTTCGAACGTGCTGGATCCTCCGACCTGGTACTGTATGAGAATCGCAACCCGTTGTGAGGTGCATGTGAGGACATACCGCCGAGACAAGACTGTACACGTACGCCCGTACTTCTGGGTCTACAGTCTGGCTCTTCTCTTCGATCCCCATGGTGATTGATTTCGTCGAGCAAATCCACTGTCAAGCTGGAAGCTGGAGTTGAGAGTCGCGTTACGGAAGACGCGTTCGCGTAGATTGGAAAACAGTCCGAAGATCTTCCGTTTCACATGCCGACATGCGAGGGTAATCGATCGCCGTGTTGAGTAGTCTTCAGTTCGAACTCCAAGGAAGCTACCCAAAGACACCTCTACTGAACAAAGACTACCAGCAAGCCATCATGTTCTCCGCGGTAGCACGTAGCTCGCTGCTACGGCAGGTTTGCCCTGCAGCCTACCGACACTTCAGCTCAAGCTCCCCACTGGCAGCAGCAGAAGTCAAGAAGCTGGGTGTCATTGGAGCTGGCCAGATGGTGAGTATACCATTCGCGGCAACCGCAGCAATCCATTGACTAAAGCTAGGGTCTAGGCATTGCACTCGTCGCGGCGCAGAGAGCTGGCGTGCCAGTCGTGATCGTGGACAACTCGCAAGCTTCGATAGACAAGGGCATGAAGTTCGCGGGTACATACGGTCAACCCTTCCAGAAACGCGGAGATCTGACAGCGCTACAGATAAGCTGCTGGCAAAAGACGTGTCCAAAGAGCGGATATCCCAAAGTGATGCGGATGCTACACGCGGGCGTCTCAGCCAGAGCACGAGCATGGACGCCCTTTCCGACGTTGACTTTGTGATAGAAGCAGTGCCAGTAAGACCGCCTTCAAAGCGTACAGACGATAGCGCTCGGGCTGACGTGCTACGTGTCAGGAAATCCCCGACCTCAAGACCAAGATTTTCGCCCAGCTCGCCCAAATCTGCCCTTCGCACGCCATCCTTGCAACAAACACCTCCTCAATTTCAATAACCCGGATCGCTGCCTCGACATCCAAAGACCCCACTGACCTCTCTGCGCCCTCACGGGTCATAAGCACGCACTTCATGAACCCGGTCCCGGTCCAGAAAGGCGTCGAGATCATCACAGGACTACAGACCTCCCAATCAACCATCGACACCGCCATTGAGTTTTGTAAGCGGATGGGTAAGATACCGTCACAGAGCGTCGACTCCCCCGGCTTTCTCGCGAACCGGATACTGATGCCGTACATCAACGAGGCGATCATATGTTTGGAGACAGGAGTAGGCAGGAAGGAGGATATCGACAGCATCATGAAGAACGGCACGAATGTACCGATGGGCCCACTACAGCTGGCGGATTTCATTGGCATCGATACCTGTTTGGCGATCATGAAGGTGCTGTATGAGGAGACGGGTGATAGCAAATATAGACCGGCGGTGCTGCTGAGGAAGATGGTGGATGCGGGGTGGCTAGGAAAGAAGAGCGGGAAAGGGTTCTATGACTACTAGCCATTCGGATGTTGCAGAATGAATATACATACACTGACCTGATCTCCGGCGTCTGTCTTCGACCGTAAATGTGGGAGTGTATGCAAATAAATCTCCCATCTGCTTCGAGGGAGGGGGAGCTCAAGAGAACCCTAGAACCCAGGACAGTTCAAAGGTGCGAAAAATTGGAGCGACGGCATTGAAATTATGAATGTGACTTGGGTCAATGGTTCTATTTTCTCAATTGAGGTTCTCACGCTCAGGCTGTGGCCGCCAAATGATAATACGTATCAACCACCGAGAACCTGACGTACTGCGCTGGACATGTTCCAAACCCTCAACTGCTAGAGCCGAGCATGTCGACGTCGTCGTTAGCCTTCCCAAACATTGACTGTACTATCTCGCCACTTCTCGTCGCTAAAACAGAGAGTAGGGTATCACTCAGCTGCGCGAAAGTCAGCACTGTTCAGCTGGACCAGCAGTAGTCGACGACAACAGACAGGAGACTTACGCCATGAGTACTCTCATTGCATCCTTGCAGCCAAATGCCCGCATCACTGCTCACTTTCCCCTCTTCGAATTGCACCTTATAGTCCCGGCCTACAGTCCATCTCTTGCCCTCCGCATCGCCACCAGGCATCAGACCGCGAGCACCATGAAGTATAGCCTCGTGCGTATCTCTTGTGTACCCGGCTGCGACTAGCACAAGATCCGCGTCCATCGACTCTTCGCCCACAGTGCCATGCTTCCTGTGCTGTCCACTCTGGTTGTCTATATGTAGACGCACCGTGTTTGGCGAGTCAGGGGTGTCAGTTATGCTGGTAACGGTACGGTGGTTCAAGATACGACGTGGCCACTCGTCTTCATTCCGGTACTTGATTCGTTGCGTGTAAAGGTCTTCGTAGATTCGCTCAAGCAGCTCAAGACGCACAACACCATAATTGGTGCCTCGGTCGAGCTTCAGAGCGGCGGAACGGACTTCAGAGGATTGGTGGAACACATCGTCCACGCGGTCGGGGTCGAATATTTCGTTCACGCTGTGTTGCGTCAGCAAAGTTGTTGTTTTTGGGCTCCAATGCCAGGACAAGCATACAATGGAGAGTCGTCACTAGGCCTCAGAGCCGCGCCTTTGATGATCAGACTTGTTTTTGCGTTCGGGTAGCGTGAGTGAAGGTTATGGAATATTTCGGCAGCGCTTTGTCCCGCGCCTACAACCGCAATCTTGTAGGCTTTCGTTGGGTCGGTGAGGATCGAGGGTACATAGATCGAGTACTCAGAGGAATGAAGGACTCGTGGATGAGGATGGTGGAGGTTCTTAGGTATGTGAGGCTTCCCTCCAACAGCGATAACAACATGTCTCGCTCTTCGATTTGTGAACATCCGTGTCCTGGTGTTTAGTGATCTGACCTTGAAGCAATCCACTACCTTCGAGCGGTAGTTACTTTTGATGGGAGAGACCTCCAACACCTCTTGATTGTACTCAACCACCTCCTCGAACCCGCCAGCGCACCATCGCATGTAATCCTCATATTCTATTCTTTGCGGAAGAAACGTGCTCAAGTTTGTGAATTGAACGAGTCGGTTGTTCCGGTGTAGGTAATTGAGGAAGGTAAATTCACTTCGTGGATTTCGCAGGGTCGCTAGGTCTTTGACGAAACTAATCTGCATCTTGGCCCCTTCTAGCAGCATCCCGGTATGCCATCCGAAACATCGCTGCCGTTCCAGGAAGGCTATTTTGGGTGGCCGTGCCCCAAGCCTTGGGAGACTTTTGGTTGGCGCATGGGATTCATCGAGGGCATCGTGCAATGCCACAGCAATGGCGAGTGACGCTGGTCCAAAGCCAATGCAGATCAAGTCGTGTAGTTCGTTGTCTTCCGTATGCTGTAGATGCGATGGTCCCGCTTTCGTCCTGACCCCATTGCTAACGTGGCCATTGCCTGTTGTAGGGTTGTCCGAAGAGGTGGCTCCACGGACTCGATCGATGCAGCTGGGAAAGAGAGCGAAATCGGTGGATATCACGTGGTCAGCGCAAATCGATGGAGGCATTTCAAATCCACGGCCTGAAGCGCTGCAGCAATTTTCTGATATGAGAGACTTAGACACCTGCCGCGTTACGCACAAACAAGCAAAGCAGCCGCTATGCGTCAACACAACCGTCCCAATGGCTCAAGCAAATGTGCTCCGTTCAGGTTCGTGATGGAGCAAACCAAGCTGATGAGGTGTTCATAACGATAAAAATCCACCGAGGTTCTGCTGTCCAACAAGAAAGATACCGAGACAGAAAGAATGCCACGAACAGCCATGACGCACGGCCCAGAGCTGGATGACGACGCCTCGTATCAAACGATCTGACAACAAAGACCCAGACGGAGAGAAAGAACTCCGGATGCACACAAACATGTATTGTGGCCTAGACCGTCACGCTCCTGCGGCTGCACAGAGACCTCGTACGTGGATTTGCGAAGTCCTCAAAGCCATAAGAAATTCAGCCGACCGGAGCCGATGACTTTCGGCAAGCCGGAGCCTCCATCATCGTGAGTTTGCATGAAGAGCCAGGTCAGGGAAAGGCAGTCCTCACAATAGCAGGAAGAGCATAAGAGGCCATTTGTCAAGCATCTTCCGTTCAATAGTGACCCAGCTTCATGTTAATTAGAGAACCGGATGTTTCTCACAGTTGTGCAAAGCGGAGATCGTTCAAGTGACGACGATCAAACGATCAGATAAGATCTGTCAGCCCAAATAAGCTTTGCGTGGGCTCCCTCCGAGCCGCACTACACAACAGGTCCATAAGCCGCGTCACTCAAACCAGCACAACCTATCTACGCTGACGCCGAAGACTCAACTGCTGCGTCTACTTCTTGAAGCACGCGTTGGCCGTCCACCTACAATTGCACCGGGTTCGCCCTTGATCGCAGTCTACACACACCACATGTACGCCAAGCCCGGAAGGGAAGCTGGAGAGCACAAGTGGGAGTGGCACAGCAGCATGGCGCTTGTGGAATCGCTCAGGATGGAACGCCTACTGGGATGTTCGATGGCCACACGAAGCAGCCGTACTGCGTACTGGTACCTGTCACTAAAGGGTTAATGGTTAGACCGCGTCGCCACTCACGGCACATGGGATGCGAGCAACCGCAGCCGGGGCAACTGATGGGAAGAACTCCAAGCAGATTGTAGTCTGATTGGCTACAACTTGCCCATCCAAGACGGCGATGGGGAATCTGACTTGCTTGCTTATCCATCGACTTATCCATCGCCCTGCGTGACATATGTTTGCATAACCACCATCTCCATCGATTGCAGAGCGGAAACGGAGCATTGCAGGTCTGAAGTCCTGCTCAACGCGTGCCTCACGCACACTTCTGAACCTCTCGGTCTGTTGGAAATTTATTGTTTGCCATGCCGACTTCGAGACTGCGGCTCAGGGGAGTGCCCGAGCTCTAGCCGACATACGTAACTTGCCTTCATTGCAGCCGTCCGTCAGTCCGGCAGGTGGTCCAGATTCTCTCCGGGGTGATTTCATGTACACCCCGCGTCGAGGCCGTCACTAACAAACATTGTGGGGAGAGTCTGATACGTGGGGCGTGCTCGGACCAGAGTGACATCGAACAAGATCTGGGCCGCGCCCACTAGCATCGCTATGGGACTGACTGGAGGTTCTGTCTTCTCATCCACACGGCTGTCGATTGCGGCGAGTCCAGCGGGCACAGAAAATGCCTGTTGGTCCAGAGGGAAAGAAGAAAGATCTCACACTAGTGTCAACGTCACATCGACTTTGCGCGTAGACTCTCTCGATCGGCAGCTACAAGCGGAGGCTTTGGGGCGTAAAGGATGGTGATGGCACAATCCCTTGAGCTAATCGTTGCATGGTCGAAGCCGCCCGAATGCTTGTTGAGCCTTAGTGGAGCTTATGTTGGTATGACACTAGTTTATTACACGGGCATAAGGCCCCATGGGGATGCAGCTTGCAGCTAAGTCAGGACCTATCAGTTGCAGCCGGTGGAGTTTTTCACCCTTGCTGAGCATCATTGGTACGGCAAGCCCGATGATCCTACTGTAGAAGCGTAAGATTGAAGCGGATGATTCACGTGGGGTCTACCATATATGTCTTGCCGTCCTGCCAGAATCCGCTCGTTTCATTGCCTCCTTCAGTTCATTGTCTGTTCTAAAGGACATCCCTTTATACACCGCTGTACTATCATCAACTTTGCGAGAATGGATGCGTTTACCCCGGCCCAGACGATGGAGCTGATCTCCAGGGTCGGCGCGAAGAAATCTAAGATGAGATTTGACAAGCTTTGCTTGAACTCATTCCTTGCTGGTCCTCTTCTAGGCTTTGGGTATACATACACAAGAGCGCCTTCACTTCTTCTAAGCCAACTGCTAATACAAATTTCACAGTTGTGCGATCACTCTCAGCACCAACGCTGCACCATGGTATCAAGACAATGCTCCTGGACTTATTCGAACTATCGCGGCTGGTTTCTTTCCCATCGGTTTGATTCTAGTGGTCTTGACGGGTGCAGACCTCTTCACCAGCAATGTCATGGTAATCTCAACTGGTCACTAAGTTCGAGGCCTACATAGCTCACTGCTTTCCAAGTTCTTGCCGGTAGCATTTCTACATCGCAGGGTCACGCTATTCGACGTCGGCAAAAGTGCGTTCGTCTCCTTCTTCGGTAACCTGGCAGGGATGCTTTTCTTCATGGCGATCATTGTTGGGTGTAAGTTAATGATTTACGCAAAGCTCCGCGAAGGAGGGGTCCGACTGATCTTCAATAGATGGAGGCATCTTTGAGCGTGGCGCTTATAAGGCCGAGAGTATCGCGTTCGCTGTTGGGAAAGCTGTCACGCCGCAGTGGCATCAGATTTTCCTAAAAGCTATCGGAGGTAGGATACCGAGTCTACTCCTATTCATTGAGAGCTCCAGCTAAGACAAACCATCCAGCCAACTGGCTTGTCTGCCTTGCAGTCTTTATGGCCATATCTTCACGCGAAATTGGTTCTAAGATTCTAGCTATCTGGTGGCCCATTACCACCTTCGTGGCTCTGGGAATGGATCACGTCATCGCCAATATGTTCCTCATTCCAATGTAGGTATCTCGCTTACACCCCCAGCTTTGCCCTCCAATACACCCGTCTAGATTGTTTACTAAGGTGCTTTTCTCAGGGGTATATGGAACGGCGCCCCCATCACCGTGGGCTACTACATCTGGAAATCTATGATTCCCGCCTTCCTCGGCAACACACTTGGTATGTACAGCTGTTTCACTTCAACCTCCTCGCTTCCTTACTCTTTCAACCTGTTCACTGACGTTGTCTGTCTAGGCGCCGCTCTGTTCGTGGGCACGGCCTACTGGTACCTCTACCTGACGTCCTCCGACAACATCCCGGTTGAATTTAATCTCGACGGCGTCAACACTGCTATTGATGAAATGGGGGGTCCAATGGACCGAAGACTTTCAAAATGTGCTAGCTGTCACGGAACCATGAATGGTGATTCGCAGGGCAAGGTCCTCAACGGAACTGAGCGTTTGGACTTGCCGGACTCGTCAGGGAGGATGAAGAGCGCTATCGGTAGAGAGCTGAAGGCGTATAGTACGGAGAAGAGTAACGGAGAGGTGATGAGGGTGTAGATGTGGAGCAATGCTGACTGATGTGGAGGTGGTGCCTTTATCGAGTGTTTGGGATTGATTCTGGTGGGGTCTGCTCCGGAACTGGTGCCTGAACAGAGCTGCCTTTCATTGTTGGCGCTGAGAGCGTTCGGGGAATGGATACATCGTAGCTACAATAGCGCCACGGCACGTAGCAGGAGAGTGTTAGAAGTACTGTAGTTCAATGGACTTTGAGACGTACAACGTAGAAAATGAGAACCTGCTATCGGCATAACGAAGCGAGGCCTCGCGAACCTACTGCTTCAAAGCTGTAGCAACCTATAATGCCGCATTGACGGAATCGAAAGCTCTTGAGACCTAAAACTACGATTCAGTAGAAGCACTAGTTCGACGGCGTACCTTGTCACGAGCTCTTTGGCTATGATCTTGCCGCGCCTGTTGTTCAGATCGGTTCGACCATCTCCGAAGCCTCTTTTTCGTTCTTTCTGGCCCTGGCCGCCTTTCCAGGTGCGGGGTATGCCTTGGAGCCCACATTGAGCCTTGAAGGATGGGCGAACAAAGACGGGGAAAGCCTTGACAGCCACCCTTCGAGAACAGAAGGGATGAGAGAATTGCTAAGATGTTGAGCGCAAAGCCGCGCTTGCCTTGTGGAAGCGCTTCTATCTACAGCCTTCTCATCTAGTTGGTTCGGCCAACCCCTGAATACAACAACATACAAAGTCTCCGACCGTGTTGTTGGTGTCGGAGCCATCGGGTGAGTTCATGGCCTTCCGATGCCATGAATTCTCGGGCCCTCGACACGTCTAGCCCGGACTATTTGGAGGAATGTCCCATCTTGCACTGGAGTGAACGCCTAGATGTACCCCCCAATAGCCGCCTCCGCTATCAGCGTAAGCTTCATTCTATACAGTGAAATCATGGTAACTGTGCTTGGTGGTGTTTCTGTCTTTCTGAGTCGTCCGGATCCCTCAAGCATGCTTGACATCGAGAGGCAAGGTAAAACTCGTATTAGATGTATTAGCTAGCCGTATGGTCGTCACGGTCCACTCGAGGATGAGGTTCGTAATTATTTAGAGGCTACGCTAAGCTGAAATGAGCCCGTCCAGCTGCAAGTGCCACGCCTCGAGACCGCGAATTGACCATCGGATGACATCAATTTCAATAAAATATTTACAATGGACTCTACATTGCATGTCTCACGCCGCAACGACACATGTTGTAGGTCTCACTTTGACCTCTTCACCGATCAACCGGACCGTTCTGCAATGTCTGAAGCACCGATCCACTTATCGCCCAGGCGCAGCTACCCTCCTTGACACTGAGCACAAACCAAAGGAAGAGAGCTCTTCCTTCATCTCCAACAACCAACAAAAATACGATGTCGATGTCTCGATACACACCATTCCCGAATTTGACCTCTTCTCCAGCTTCTGCTCTAAAGGCTCGCCCTTCTTCTGAGAAGTGGAGCATTGATCTCCTGCACGTACCGAACGAGATACTCATCATCGCATGGGCTATCCTACTTAGATCCTATACAGGAGGCGAGGTCCTAGTCTTTCGCTCCGATGCTTGTGATCTCCAGGTTGATGCTCTACATTGGAACATCGAGAAAATCAAATCAAGTCTGCCTGACACCAGGAGCACTGGGATCTTCTTCAATCAGGTATGACGGCTCCGCGATAACGGAGTCAACACGCTTATCTCCCAATGCTCGTTTTTTTCTACGGTAGTAGGAAGCCAAAAAGCTAACGACTTGTTGATTTAGACAATGCGTGACTTGAGAGCATGTGAAATCTATCTTCTCCATGATCAGGAGAAACGAGAATGGTTGCTCAGACACTCTGGCGCAATCCCGACAAAGCATCTCAAAGAACTAGGTGTTCAGTTGCGCTGCGCAGTTCAGTCAGCTATGAAGGTAAAAGGACTCCCCTCGCCTATGGCGTCTCCTCAAGCTCCCTCTTTGTCAATTCTCAATCCGCATCCAAGCTTCCTTTCCGGACCGCAAATGTTGCACCACCTCGTATCGAAGCGGGGACGTGGTCGAAATCTTGCTATTGACTTCCTTAACGTTCATGGTGGGCGAGAAAAGCTCTCGTATGATGACTTGGATCGCCTCTCAGCCCGGGTAGCAGCTCGGATTCAGCATGCGATGCGCGCCACCAGCAGCGCAGCAAGAAAACAGTGTATTATTCCTGTTCTTGTTCCGCAATCACTCGAGCTGTATGTTGTCTTACTGGCTATTCTTAGAGCAGGAGGGGCTTTCTGCCCTCTCAGTCTAGACGCTCCGCAAGATCGTGTGGATTTCATGCTCAAAGACGTGGGCGCCAAGATAGTCATAACAACCCCTCAGCTTCAGCAAAAGATCCCCAAAGATCCAGACCTGATGCTCTTGTTTGCCGATGTGGATGCTCTTGGAGATGAGTCTACGTTGGATGAACCACGATCAGAAGACATCGTACGGCAAGCCTCTGACCTTGCATACGTCTTGTACACATCCGGATCCAGCGGTTTACCGAAAGCTGTCAGTGTCTCTCATCTTGCTGTAACGCAGTCTCTGCTGGCCCATGATCGCCACATACCCACCTTCTCCAGGTTCCTACAATTCGCAGCACCTACGTTCGATGTCTCCGTATTTGAGATATTCTTTCCTTGGTTCAGAGGCAGCACACTGGTTGGTTGTGACCGCGGCGCACTACTCAGCGATCTGCCAGCGGTGATGAACCAGCTTGAAGTAGACGCCGCAGAGCTCACTCCAACAGTGGTTGGAGGATTGTTAAAACAGAGATCCAATGTTCCAGGATTGAAGATGCTTCTTACTATTGGAGAAATGCTCACTCAAACGATCATCGAAGAATTTGGTGGAACACGACACCGCAAGAGCATACTGCATGGGATGTATGGACCTACAGAGGCCAGCATTCACTGTACACTTCAACCAAATTTCCCTGGAGGGTCCAGAATTGGTAACATTGGCATTCCGCTAGATACGGTGTCCGCGTACATCATAGAACCTCCATTGCCTTCCAGGTTATTTGAGAAGGCAGCCGTTCAGGTTCTGCCTGTTGGCCAAATAGGAGAACTAGCGGTAGGGGGCTTCCAGCTTGCGAACGGGTACCTCAATCGAAATGATCTCACCTCTACGGCATTTGTGGACACTGAGAACTACGGCCGACTTTACCGCACCGGTGACAAAGCTCGACTTCTTCCTGATGGCACTCTCGAGTGTCTCGGCCGGATGATTGCGGGTCAGGTGAAGATCCGTGGCCAACGCATCGAGCTTGGCGAGATTGAGCAAGCTGTATCCCGAACACCTGGGTGCCGCAACGCAATAGTGAGCATCATCGGCAGTATTGTGGTCGCCTTTTGTCTCGTAGACTCTGATGATGTTACCGTGAAAGCGGTGTTTGACTCTTGTCAGAAGTGGCTTCCCAAATACATGTGCCCGGGCGATGTGGTTCTGTTACAGACATTTCCCCAATCCTCCTCCGGAAAAGTAGACAGAAGAAAGCTCGAGGAAGATTATCAACTCAACAGAAACGACACTACGAAAACGGATTTAAAAAGTCCAAGCCAGACAGGGTGCAAGATTCTCGAGATCGCGGAAAGCGTTCTTGATCAGAAGCTCGAGGACTCGTCTAGCCTTGCAGCATCCGGCTTAGACTCCCTGCTGGCGATCAAATTCTCATCGTTGTTGCGGAAAGCCGGTTTTGACGTTGGGCCTGTCGAGATTCTCGACGTGAAGACACTCTGGGAGCTTGAAAAAAGTTTGATCCGCAGCGATCGCAGCATATCCTCTCACACTCCAGAGCTTTCACAGGTTGAGGTGGATTGGAAGCGGATAGCAGATCGTGTGCTCGAGCACTCTGTGATGCGGGACTCTCGGTTAGAGATCATGGATATTATTCCTTGCACCCCTTTGCAAGCTTCGATGCTTGCGGAAAGTGACATCAAGCCCGGGGCTTATTGCAACTGGGTTGAAATCGAATTCCCTTCAGCTGCGACGACACAAAGCATCACCTCAGCCTTTCAACAACTTGCAGAGAACAACGCGATCCTTCGGTCAGGATTTTACGAGTCGAGAATGTCACCAAGCTCCTATATTCAGGTAGTCTGGAGAAGCTACAAGAGTCCCAGATTGTTGAAGTGACTGAAGACGTTGTGCGAGACCATGAGCACAACAATCAGGCTCACTTGCTTCACCCCTTGAAAATCCTCATCTTCCAAAATAGCCCTAGACTTCGGGCAGTAGTCCAGATTCATCATGCCATCTATGACGGCTGGAGCTGGGACCTTATTATGCTCGACCTTTCCCAACTCATTGATGGGCGTGCAACGAGACAACGGCCCCAGTTCCGTGAGGTAGCCAAATTCTATTCAAGTCGTTCGCAGTCCTCCCTGGATGTTTCTCGTGAGTATTGGCTAGAGCAGTTGAGCGGTACAAGCCCGGCGCCTTTGCCAAACTTCAACGGGTGTATCGTACCGGCAGGCCCCTCACAGGTCTGCCAGCGCCCCCTTCGTATAAACTCGCAGGGAGTCAGAGACGCTGCGCGACAACATGGCTGCAGCCAGCAGGTTTATTTCCAGGCAGCATTCTCTTATCTTCTAAGCTGCTATCTTGGCGATCCAGATGTTGTTCTCGGAACCGTGACATCTGGAAGGACGATACCAGTCGCTGGTATAGAGGACGTTATTGGTCCTTGTATAGCCACCCTTCCTCTACGAGTCAATCTGTTGCATTCAAGAAGGATAAAGGACCTCTTGCAAGCTGTCCATCAGTCCAACAAAGGGATGCTAAAACACTGTGCACTGCCGCTGAAGGACATCAAGCAATTGTGTGGCGTGCAACCAGGACATTCGTTGTTTGATACTCTAATTGTCTGGCAAGAAACTTTGGAGAGTCATCACAAGGACCAGATGTCTGTCCGGACTGTAGATTCCGCAGATCGTCTCGAATTCAACCTTGTCATTGAGATCGAGCCCCTGCAAGACCAAATAATGGTGAGAGCCACATACCAATCATCCGTGCTACCTCGAGAACAAGTTCAAGTCTTGCTTGAGCAGTTGGAGCAACTTGTCAATCATTTTACACAATCGCCAGACACGCTCGTCGAGAACGTTGGTGCTTGCTCACTCGTTCGGTCCAGTCCATTGCAAATCCAAAGCCCGCAAAACAAGACTTGCAGAACGGTTTGATTTACCACATAGAGGGGACGGCTCGAGAATATCCGAACCGTCCAGCTCTCATGTTTGCTTCTTCGATTTCCGATTTGCCAAGTAGGGTCCAAGAACTCACATACGAGCAGCTCAACCTAAGGGCGAACCAACTCGCTCATTTTCTCGTATCACGGAACGTCAAGCCCGACGATCTCGTGTGCATATGTATGGAAAAGTCACTCAATCTCTACATATCCATTCTTGCATCCATGAAGGCTGGCGCCGGATACCTGCCTATTACTCCGGAGACGCCACAGACAGAACAAGGCTTATTCTGGAAGAAGCAGAGGTCAACATTTGTCTCACCGATTCGACGTCCAGACCACGTCTTGAGCGGATTGAGGGCTTCCAGAGTCGTGCTGTATTCGACGTTAGAGAGATCCAGGTCAGCGACTACCCAAGATCAAATCCAGTCGTGGAGTGTCATGGATCGAGCCTTGCTTATGCTGTATTCACCAGTGGCACAAGCACTGGTCGACCCAAAGGTGTTCTGGTCACTCGAGACAATTTACTCAGCAACCTGAAGGTGCTCAATGGGATTTATCCGGCTTACGAGAACGCGAGGCTTCTCCAAGCGTGCTCACAAGCTTTCGACGTCTCCGTGTTCGAGAGTTTCTTTGCCTGGTATAGAGGGATGTGTCTGTGCTCTGCTACGAAGGAAGTCCTGTTCCAGAACATCCAACACGCCATCAACAAGTTCGAGATCACGCACCTGAGCTTGACGCCTACAGTAGCAGCTCTTGTGGACCCGCGCAAAGTACCAAGCGTACGTTTCCTTGTAACGGCGGGTGAGGCTGTGACAGAAAACGTGTTTCGGGCGTGGGGTGGGAAAGGCTTGTACCAAGGCAAGTCTGATGGTCTATGATGTTGCTCATTGCTGCGCAACGTACGCCAACTTTTGCTGATCGTCCGTTAGGGTATGGGCCAAGTGAGACAACTAACATCTGCACGGTGAAACCAAAAGTCTCAGCCACAGATTTGATCAACAACATCGGCCCTCCTCTGAAGAACACATCATCTTTCGTGATCACTAGCGCGAAGGATTTCAGACTCACTCCACAGGGTGGTGTGGGTGAGCTGTGCTTTGGCGGGGAACAAATTTTCCGAGGCTATCTCAAGATGCCTGACCTCAATGCCAGCAAATTCATCGATCACCCCGAGTTTGGACGACTGTATCGTAGTGGAGATCTGGGCCGACTTCTGCCTGACGGTTCAATCGCCTTCGTCGGTCGCGCTGACGATCAAGTCAAGATTCGTGGGCAACGGGTTGAACTTGGGGAGATCAACGGTCACATACTGAACTCACCCGCGGTATACGACTGCTTCACCTTAGTTCTTGAACGGAAGCGTGATCAGTCGCAAAAGCTGGTAGCCTTCTGGGTTCCAAATGATGGTATGGCTCACAAAGTGACTATACTAGAACTCGATGGCAAGACAACAGAAGCAATTCTTGGCCTCTACGAAAGCCTCTCAGCGTCATTGCCAGTTTACATGATTCCCAGTGGACTTGTTCCGATCACGAGACTTCCAATGACTAGCCAAGGGAAGATTGACAGGCGCAAGCTGGTTTCTTTATTCGAACATCTCAGTCTAGACTACCTGGATACTGTAGCACCCAATACACGGGGCTCTGACCAGAGCAAAGATTGGACAGACGCAGAACATGATATTGCTGCGGCCCTGTCACGTACACTTGACATGCCAGTGAGCAGTATTGGGCGGCATACGTCGTTCTTCGCTCTAGGGCTGGATTCCATATCGGCCATCGGTCTGTCGAGGCGTTTGAGGGATAGCAATCTGTGTCTTGTGAGCGTCTCTACGATTCTGCAGCATTCTAGCGTTGCACGACTCTCCCGTAAGTTATCACAATCATCCGCGTTCAGTCAGCCCAAGAGAACACCTGCGATCAATGTGCAGCGGGTCTTCGATGAAGATACTCTGGAATCTATCACCACGACTTTCAGTGCAAGAGGCAAACAGGTTGAGAAGATTCTGCCGTGTACTCCTCTTCAAGAAGCTATGCTTTCTGCATCCCAATCCCTTGGCGGATTTACATATTGCAATCGGACCATCTTCAAAGTCAATGGCGATTTACGCAGACTGACGAGCGCTTGGAAGGCAATGTGTGAGAGACACTGCATTCTTCGGACTTGCTTCGTCCCTACCGATAATCCTCACTATGCTTTCGCTCAAGTCGTGCTTGCAAATCACGATCTGGCAGTAAGTGTCATTGAGGCAAGCTCCGAAGACCTCCGATCTCTTGCCACAAATTATGCGGGTCAAGGTCTTCCTTCTGCCGATCTCGAACCGCCGTTTGCGATATCTCTGTTCGTCTCGGACCACGCATCAGCACTGCTCTTGAGTATGCATCATGCACTGTATGACGGTGTCGCCATGTCTCAGCTTTTAGAGGAAGTTGAGCAGTTATACCTTGGGAATGACTTGGCCCCACCAGTATCGTTCGAGCCATTCCTGACCCACATAACTGCTCCGGAGAGTGAAGAAGCTGATGAGTTTTGGAGAACACACTTGAGAAGCTTCAAACCATCGTCATTTCCTCTACTCGCTGGCCGTGGCGATCCGCCCCCTCGATCAGTCACCGATCATGGCGTATTCAGTACGCTGCTGGAGGTTTCTCTTACCGAAATCAGGGAGACTGGCCAGCGTCTGTCTGTTCCTTTGCTCGCAGTCACTCAGGCAGCATGGGCTAAGGTGCTATCTGCACTCGTTTGCGAAACAGATATATGTTTCGGCAATGTTATGAGTGGACGTGCAGCACCCATCGATGGATTAGAAACACTTGTGGCTCCCTGCTTCAACACTTTGCCAGTCAGGATTAACCTTGGCATGTGCCGAAATAACAAAGATCTCATCAAGGCTTTGAACAAGACAAATACGGAGATGCTAAGCTTCCAGATGACTCCTCTTAGGCGAATACAGTCGCGTCTCGCTCAGTATAGAGTACCACTCTTCGACACTCTTTTCATTCTGCAGCAACCTACGCGCCATCTCAATCCCGATATATGGGTTCTGGAAGAGGACGTGGGAAAGATGAATGCAAGTGCAGTGCCTCTACTAGTGAACCTTACTGACTCCTGGCCAGTTCCCTTTGGTGTGTGAGGTTGTACCAATCTCTGAAGATGACAGACTCTCTCTGATTTTGCACTACGATCGGTAAGCCAGCACTGCGCATGCGATGGATGCTTCGCCGCTAACCAGTGCATCAGGTCTTATGTTTCGGAAAAACAGGCACGTCAGATTAGTTTGGCCTATAATGCTGCTTTGCAGTCATGCACACAGTATCCCTTATCAGACGTCGTAGAACTACTACCTCTGGGAGCATCCCTTGAAGACTTCAACTCTATGCTTGAAGATGCGTGGCAGCTGAAGAGTCAAGACAGAGCTATTGAACGTCTTATTGCCCGTACGCCGGACAGGCCCGATATTGACGAGCGAGATTTCCCTTCGAATGGTATCAGTACGCTTACCCACGCAGAGCTAGAAATGCAGAATATATTATCGCGGCTTTCAGGCACCCCTATGGAACGCATGTCTCGTGACACCACTCTGTATCAGCTGGGCTTGGACAGTATAAGTGCTGTTCAAGTCGCAGCCCAGCTAAGGAAAAAAGGGTATACCGTGTCTGCTGCGGATGTCATAGAGCGGCCTAGCAGCGCTGAACTTTTGCCCTTGTTGCAAAGCCAAGGTCGACCTCACACTGGCGAGCATTCCGACTTTGATTTCAACGCTTTCAAAGTGCGGCAAATCAGCAACGTCAGCCAAGACCTTGGTATAACACACGATTCAATGGAGTCCATCTTACCATGTACTCCGCTGCAGTCTGGAATGATTGCCCAGTTCCTGCACTCTAGTGGAAAGTTGTATCTCAACCACATCCATTTTGAGCTCGGTAGCGATGTCAATCTCGATTATATACATCAGGGCTGGCAAAGCGTTTTGCACAGACATACAATGCTACGAACTGGTTTCGCTCACACGAATGATCAGCAACATCCATTCGCAATGGTCACTTATCGGCCTTCCAACGCCCGACTGCCTTGGTCATATACTAAGGATTCCAGTGGAACGACCGAAGTCTCCAGTGGTTGGCGGCAAGAAATCGCTGCTGACGTTCTTCGCTCGATTCACAACCCACCCTGGAGGTTGGCTATAAATGAATCACTTGACAATACTACTATGCGACTTTCAATTCACCACGCCCTATATGACGCCGTTAGCCTACGCATCGTTATGCAAGATCTTTTCGCCTCTTATCAGCACCAAAGATTACCTCCACCTCAACCCGTGGAGCCTGTCTTGAACACAATTCTAGTGGCTAGCCTTGATAGAAACAACGATCAGAAGAACTTTTGGAAACGCCGGCGAGAAACACTGACTGTCAGCCGCTTTCCCAACCTGACTCCGCTGCGAGTGCATAAATACAAGACCTCGGCACTCTTCAGACGCTGCTCGATGGCTAGAAGTAAGCTTGAGGCAGGGCTTAGGAACGCAAATGCCACTCTACAGGCTGCAGGCCAAGCTGCTTGGGCCAGAATTCTTTCGAGCTATACAGGAGAGTTGGCTGTCACCTTCGGAGTGATTCTCTCTGGACGGACGACAGAAAATGCTGCAGATGTTGCTTTCCCATGCATCACGACAGTTCCGGTCGGATGTCAGGTTGACCGAAGCAACAAAGTACTTCTTGACCGCATGATGGAGTCCAACTTAGCCATACAAAGGCATCAGTTCACGCCACTACCCAAGATACAACAGTGGACTGGCAATCCTAACGAAGCCCTTTTTGATACAATCTTTGCGTACCAGAAACACACATCAAGCAAAGACGTCGATTTCCCTTGGAAAGTCGTGGAAGGAGAAGCAACAGTAGACGTAAGTTACACCCTGTCTTTCTATCCACTTCTCGTACTAATGACTTACAGTATCCGATCTCTATCGAGCTTGAACCTGTCGAAAAGGATGGCCTAGAGCTCCGTATTACATTCACAACCGGAGTGCTACCAGAAGGGCAAGCATCAATGCTCCTGGATCAACTGGACGCCGATCTGGTAGACCTTTGCACGGCACCCGATGGGCACGAAGATAGCTCTGTCACCTATGACACTTCGTTACTCTCGATAATCCCAGCGAAGGAGCCTGAAATCCTGTCTGATGTTAGGCTTCTCCACGAGTTTGTAGAAGTGAACTCAAGAAGGTACCCTGACAAGGACGCCTTCGAGTTTGCGACCAGCGTCCATGAGGGCGAGATTGTCAGTAGGTCTTGGACGTACCGAGAGTTAGATGATGCCGGGAACAAGATTGCATGTCTCTTGAAAAGCCAGAGCGTCAAACCAGGCTCCCTCATTGCGGCCTGCTTCGATAAGTGTCCGGAAGCATCCTTTGCCTTTCTTGGCATTCTGAAGGCTGGATGTGGGTTCTTGGCCCTGGATTATGCAGCCCCAGTAGCCCGCAATGCTTTCGTCATCGAAGATTCGAGGGCGAGCTTGGTACTGTCCAAGGAAAAGCAGTCTACAGAGTTCCGTACTCACGTTGCAATACCGATTATTGACCTCGATACGTATGACCTCGAACGTTTTCCAGCAACAGACCTCGGAGGTCTGCAGAAGACCAAGCCCAGTGATACGTGTTATTGTTTATACACATCAGGGTATGTATTTCCAGGCATCAGCTCACCTTTTGTATCGACTAACTGTCGTTTCTCAGGTCCACGGGGAAACCAAAGGGCTGCGAGATCACTCATAAGAACGCAGTCCAAGCCATCTTGGCTTTTACCAGACTGTTTGCTGGCCACTGGGATCTAAATTCATCACGCTGGCTACAGTTCGCTTCATTCCATTTTGACGTCAGTGTTTTGGAGCAGTACTGGAGTTGGTCCGTAGGTATATGCCTAGTGTCAGTACCGAGGGATGTGGTCCTCGAAGACCTTGCAGGAACGATCAGAAAGCTGGAGATCACTCATATCGACCTCACGCCTAGTCTGGCGAGAGTCCTCGAACCAGACGACGTCCCAAGTCTTTGCAGAGGAGTCTTCATCACTGGTGGCGAACAGCTGAGTCAAGAGATCATTGACGCATGGGGTCCGAAAGCTGTCATATACAACGGTTATGGTCCTACAGAGACCACAATTGGCATAACGATGTACCACGAGTGCCTTCTAACGGCAAGCCCTCCAACATCGGCCGACAGTTTGACAATGTGGGCTCCTACGTACTACGTCCGGGTACCGATGTCCCAGTCCCGCGCGGTGCAGTCGGGGAGCTCTGTGTTTCGGGAAATCTTGTGGGAAAAGGCTACCTCAACCGTCCTGACCTCACGAAAGAGCGCTTCCCATACCTCCCGCGCTTCGGCGAGAGAGTCTATCGTACGGGCGACTTGGTCCGCATTCTGCACGACGATACGTTCGAGTTCCTCGGACGTATTGACGACCAAGTAAAACTCCGTGGACAGCGGCTCGAGATAGGAGAGATCAATTCGATCATTAGGCAGGCAGATGGCGTTGTGGATGTCGCTACCTTGATTGCGAAGCACTCTAAGCAGCAGAAGGACCAGATCGTTTCGTTCGTGGTCGTCGAAAACCTCCCGGTGGCGAAGGGTTCCCCCGTGGTCAAACTTGGCTCTGATGCTCTGAGAATTGTCGTTTCAGCGCAGTCGGCTTGTCAAGCCAGACTCCCCACCTATATGCAGCCAACTCACTTTGTACCACTCAACAGCTTACCGCTCTCTCCTAACAACAAAGCCGACATGATGCAGCTGAGGAGTATCTATAATGCCCTCTCAATCGAAGACTTACACAACCTTTCTGCCGCACGTTCCGATAACACCAACTGGACGGAGACCGAGAAAGAAGTGTGCTCAGTCCTGGCAGAGATGCTGAGTATCGAGGACACTGCTATCAGTAGGTCGTCAAGCATCTTCCAGTTAGGTCTAGATTCCATCTCTATCATTGGATTTGCCCGCAGGCTTCGAGAAGCAGGATTCAGCGGTGTTCAAACTTCCCTAGTA
>AYQD01000028.1:0-26082 GCA_000504465.1 Cryomyces antarcticus CCFEE 534 | reverse complement strand
AATTTTACTACTATTTAATATTTTTTATACCTTCTATAACTTTCTATAGTTTATCTAAGGCTACTATTCTTTTATAAAACTACTACCTTTCTTTTTACCTTGTTTTAAAGCTTTTAACTTTACTCTAAAGCTACTATAAAAGAGTTACCCTTTGTAATAACTAGTAGAGAAATATTTCTACTAGAGAAAACCTTCTATCTAGAGAAAGTTTTTTCTATTAGAGAAAAAGTTTTCTATTTTCTAATCCTTTTGTAGACTAGTCTAGGCTAGTAGCTAAAATTCTTTTACCTTTATAAAAGTTTTCCCTAAGTTATTAGGAGAAAAAATCTTTACTTCTAGACTAAGGCTCTCTAAAACCTTCTAGAAACTTCTAGGTTTTTCTAGGCTTTTCTAGATTATAAATAGTATGTAGGGTCTAGAAAGTAAGTATTTTAATATAAAAGGATTATACTAATATTTTTAAAAAGAATAATAGATAGTAATTATAAACTCTTCTAATATATTATACTTAGTTAATAGCTTAATAAACATATTATAAAGGTATAGAAATTATCTAACAAAAATTTTAGATCTTATCTACTACTTAGAAATTAGAAGATTCTAGAGGATTTTACAATACTCTATTATTTTCAATCTAGTTCTAAGGAAAATTTAGGGTAGAAAAACACTTTTTACTTATATAGTACTAATATAGATTTTTTAGAGTATAGTCTTTTTTTTAAAAATAATTTTTTTCATCTTAAACATTTTACCATCTAAATCATACATAGGAATTTGTATGTTTTTTCTTATAGAAAATTAAGCTAAATATTTATAATTTTGTTATATTAAGTGGTAGATAAAGCTATTTTACTAAGTTTGTTAGATTTTTCTTTCTATGCTTTCTAGTATAACCTTTTTTAAGCTTCTAAAATTCCTATAGTTCTATTTTCTAGGCTATAAAATAGCATTTTCATCTATTAATTCAAGGGTTATAGCTTTAAGGTCGTACTATTCTTGTTTGCTTTTAAGTCGCAGCTGCTTTGTTAACACCACCGTTGGTGGAACAAACGCAGTCTTCAATATCAGGGTAGTGAAGAGAAAGTATCGCTACGTGCGAAAGCTGACGGATGTGGGTGACTCAGAGCCGGTAGAAAGCTGCCGAACTCAAGACATGGGAAGTCCGGAGGCAGTGGACGGATGCGTTTGTGTTACTCCCGATACTATCTGCGGCGCATGAACCCCAGTTACCCGGAGACATCACGCTGTCTCTTCCAACGCCCCTCTCATGCTATGTGTAATTCCTCTCTGAACTCCCATCCTTGTTCAACATGCCTAGAACGCCCATGCAATGCAGAGTGTCGATCGCTCAACCGAACGTCTTCCTGAGATACTCATAAACAGTAAAGATGAACGCCGAACTGGGCGCAGCCCTTCCGACGGTAATCCCGCATCCTCTATACATCCCCTTCATACCCTGTTGCCGCCACAGCGCTGCGCCAACCGACCAAAAGGTTCTTTTCCCACCATTCACAGCGCCTATCTCTTCAGTCTGCATTCTCGACTTGATAGTGTCGGCAGGGTAGAAGATGAAGTTGTATGACATGCCTGCAACAGCTCCGGCCACCATCTGCTGGTAGACTGGCAGACTGTCGTCCTTGACCTCGTTCGATCCGGAGGTTGTGGTGGCCCCTCTCGTCTTCTTGAAGGCTAGGGATACACCCTCGTAGCTGCCAAACCATGCTGCGCTACCTCCGGTCTCTCGAATTAGCGTACCAAGCTGTCCGTGCCAGAAGCCGAAAAAGCCATGGTGGCGGTAGACAGATACGATGAGGTTCAAGGGACCAGAATGTCGGGTCACACTGCTAGAACTTGCTACCGGAACTTGCATCTTACACTTGATGAGCTCTATTGGCGTGAGTAGCATGCTCGTAAAAGCGCCGGACACTGCTCCACAAGCTACAAGTGCCGTCATCGGAAGTGGTGTGGACGGTGTGAGGACTGTCGACGTGAGAATATCCTGGGCGACGCGATACTGTGGGCTCTGTCAGAACCCGCGTGATAGGTGCTCTGAGATGTGGAGCGCTCACACTAAAGAACAGACTGCTCGTCTCCACAGCGGCTCCGAAGAGCGGCGCACTGATGCCTCTGTACAGGCTAGAAATCCCGTCTTTGCGCAAAGATTGCTTGAAGCAATCCAGAGGTCCAGAATATTGCAGAGGAAGGTGCTCTGCCTGCGATTGGAGCCGAACTTTGACCGTGTCGAAGGGATATTCGATGAACTTGCCCACAATACCTGCTGCCGAGCCAAAGACTACATCCTTCAAGGCTTCTTGGCCCTGGGTGAAGGACGGCCGGGCCGTAGCGTTTTCGAGGGGTGCACTTGTCATTGGCACCTGCGCTTCCTTGAAGTCCATTGTTAGAAGTGTGAGTTGAGAGATGGAATCTCCAGCGGCAGGATTACGAATGAGTGTTATCGCGGAAGCATTGCTGTGAGTAGGTGTCGCACAACGTGAATGGTGAGAGACGAAGCTCAAGCTTCCGTTGGACTCGCGACAATGTCCAGTGTATTAGCATAGAGGAAGATGAAGTCTGCTCGCAGAAGTCTGGTGAGCGCATAACCCACCACGCGAGTCATGCGCTATCGATTGGGTGCTAGTGGCATATTAGAAATTCGAGACCGAGCAACCAATATCTTCACTCGCTTTGTATCCTAAGGCCCCAAACGTCGCCGACTGGAAGCACCTCGACGTTTGTAAACAGAAGAGTCATGGATACCGCTGTCGCGATACCAGCTGTCAGCACGGCAGTCGCACGGGCACCTGGATTGCGCAAGAATGGTACGAGTCCGTCCTCAGCCGAGCGTAGCGCAGCTCTGCACGCTACTCAGTGACGAACTTCCAATCTGATTGTGGCCTTTTAGGCAAACAATGGCACGAACCCAAATCTGCCTTCCGACCAAAAGCAGGTCAGACTTCCTACGCGAAACGAGCAGCAAAAGAGAAAGGGGTGGCAGTTGTTAAGGCAAAAGAGAGGGAAATGAAGGCCGAAAAGGAGTCAGACAGACAGGTACGCCTTGTCGGGACCTGAATATACTGCAGCTGGTGAGAGGTCTGCACCACGGACTAACATATTGCGAACAGAGGAAAACCCAAGCGATAAAAGACAAGCGAGCCGCTAAGGAAGAGAGGGAAAGATACGAGAAGATGGCAGAAAAGATGCACAGGAAAAGAGTCGAGCGGCTTAAGAGACGGGAGAAGAGGAACAAGCTGCTGAAATCATGACACTTTAGAGTGTCTAGACTTTGAATTCGGCGCACGAGGGCTGCATTGTAGGCGTATGGCGTTGGGGAATGTCTACCCAAGGTTACAGGCCATACGCAGATACTGTGGGCAGGACAGTAGTAATACATCACTCACGAGAAGATACGGGTTCTTCTATTATAAGGGAAGAAGTAGTCGAGCAAGCCGCCCGCCGGAAGATCACGTAGGAAAGCATCATGGTACTGGGCACTGGTCAGATTACATACCCTAAATAGCTATTTGAGGTCATGTTATATACTCTTGGTAGCTTGCAATTGATACACAAGATACGACAAGCTCAAACTTTGACATGAAGCTTTCAGATCACCTCATCCTACACCTTCTAAACCCCCCCATCACCCACATCATGACGGACCACCCTCCCACTTCCCCACCTACTAATCCACCTATTTTCCGCCGCTCCCAAACCGCTCTCCCTTCCCTCATCTCCTCCCGCGATCGTGCGCCGACATCGCCTCAACAGCAATCCTCCAAGCGTTCACACTTGCACTTGCACCACCATCATCGACACCATCATAGCCATGGGCGGAACGGTACCCAATCGGCCGTGCAGCCGCACGCACCGACGACCTTTGGGGATGTACTGAGTCCTGGTAATAGGGCTGAAAAAAGAGATCGGAACCAGCGGAAGACACCAGAAAGCAGCAGGAGGGAGAGCCTGGCGCCGGTAGACGAACATGCTGCTACAAGAGCTTGGAAGTCTGACACGAAGCCGGTCAAACCGGCAGACGTCACTCGCGAACAGGCGAGGGATGAAGCTAGAGATTCGTGTGTCTCCGGCTTTGCGAACAGCTGTCGCTCTGTGCAGCTGATTATATACTCCTCCTCGCAGCGAACTCCGTACTTCCCTTCACACCCTTTCCGAGCTCTCCCACACAGTGACCCGCCGGCTTGACGACACTTACTATGCCATACTAGAACGCGTTTCGATCCTCCAATCCACCATCTCCGCCTTGTACGACCTCTCCGTAGCTACCAAGAACCTGTACACCACCTTCCACTCTGACGCCCAAGAGCTCGAAACCGAACTTACGGAGCAGATTGATGCTTTCGGTGGATTTGAACAGCAAGGGCAAAACGTGAAAGAGCTGAACGAGAGGTTGAAGCTAGCCGAGTGAAAGCACGCGCTCTGAGCAGTCGGCTCGAGGACGCTAGACACCGGGTCGAACTGTGGGAAAAGAGGGAAAGGGAATGGCAGGCCAGAACTAGTCGAAGGCTGAGAGTGATGTGGGCAATTGTCGGAGGGTTGGTGGCGCTGGGAGTTGCGCTCTGGGTTTGGCATCGTTCGAGAGTACAAAGAAGACTGGATACGCGTGTCTGTGGTACGGCTACGGAGCGAACGCCGGACTGGGACGAGTCGCCAGTGCTTCCCTCGCTGAAAGGGATCATCGATCATGCGGAGTCTGCCATTCAGAGCAGAATGGCCCAACCTCCCGCACCGCCAGATTCGGCTCGATCTGAAGCCAGTCCAAGGTTAAGGAGATTCGGCGAACTGTAGCTAGCTTTTGCAAGGAGAGAGTGTCTTCATGAATTGAGATGTGTTCACTAAAATAAAGTCAGGGACGAGATTGAGATCAAGTACATCCACTGTATTCTACTGGCTTAGTTTCTTCCTCTGGATGTTTCTGTGAGGAAAGAAGGAGGAGGTACGTACTATGATTGCTATGGCAGTTGCTACAAGCGGTGTTGCCGCCAGCCCAGTACGCCAGAGCTCAACCCCGACCTAAAAGAACGAGCCTGCCACACCAACGCCTCGTCCAAAATCACATACGTATAGTCCATCGAACATCTCACATGACCGTCCCCGGATAAGTCGAAAAATCCGATCGGGACATTCCCCAAGTTGTCCACTCAGGGAATGCAGCACACTCAAACTCTGACCGCCCGTCCTACCTCTAGCTTCAGGCGTCTAAAACCTAGCCCGCCCGTCCTCCCAACCTCTCCCGCGCATCCACCCATTTCTCCACCTCCTAGAAGTTCAACCTCACCCCTTCCAACCTCCCTTCCCACCGCGAAACCTGCAGTGAAGCTGAGTGCGCTAACTAGTACCACCACGCCTGCGCTCACCACCCAAGTCAACAACGTTGGAGAGAGAACACCGCTGTTGATGCTGTTGGCATCGTCGGTTCCGCTGCTGTGCGAGCGTCGCGCTTTCTTGACCGCGCGGCGGTCTTTAGACGCACCGCGACCGTGAGCATTGGTGTTGTTTGAGGTAGACGTAGCGGCTTTCCGCTTGCTGGGGTGTTTGTCGAGCGAGTTCACACCACTTGATGTGGTTGATGTGCGGCGGATAGTCGGTTCAAAGACTGGCTCGAGCGGCGCTTCACCTAAAGCGACAGATTCGGGAACAAGGCGCAGGGATGCAGGATCGACCCTTGCTGATGGACCGTGTGCAGGGGTCGTCATGCCGGTACGGGTTTTTGGTAAGCCACGAGCGGCGGCCGCGCAGGAGAGGAGGGTTGAGAGACTAGCACGGAGGGCAGCGTCGTGGTCGGCAACACCGGAGCTGATGTGGCTGTAGGGCGTGTGCTGCTGTCTTGCTTGTGTCTGTTGAGTGGGGTAGGAATGGCGTTGTGTAGCAGGTCTTGCTATCATTGGACGAGGTGAAGCTGGGAAGTAAGAGCCCGGCACTGGCTGACTGGCGTGTCGATGAGACGAGTGTGATGTTGGTGGGTGGGAGAAAGCATTCGGTTGAGGGGTGAAGCATTGTTCGGTGGTCGCTGTCGTTGTCGTTGTCGATATGGGGAAGTTGACGGCAGTGTTCCTCTCGTCGTCTTCATCGCCGGAAGCCAAACCGGCCGATGATACGCCATCCTCAGACGCTGAAGACGGTGCTGCAGAGCCCATGCTCGGTGGTGAGCGGGCATAGCTACGAGATGGGGGCAAGCCCTCGCCAGACGACGTCATGACCCTGTCAGACTCGCTCTCGCTCTCTTCATACTCTTCTTGGCTGCTGCTCCCACCGGTGCTTGAGGGACGGCTCGTGGTGATATTCAGATGAGTTGGGGCCGTCGGCCGTAGACGTCGGCGTCGCCGGGTGTTGGGATCGTGCTGGATGCGGAGGCTGCTGGTGACGACTTCGTCGGCGACGGATGATAGGGAGGACGAGGATGGTTGGGAAGAGATCTCCACCCAGGAGTCTACACCGTGGTGGTAAGTATAGTACAGGGGATAAGGCCAGTCCATGTTGTATAAGAGCGGTGTGCGGTGTACTGTAGGGACAGAGAAGACGAGCAGCAACAGGGCTGCAGCAACGATGCAGAGAGGCCGTGGGAGTTAACATACCATCTGACCTTGACTTGACGACATTGTACGAAGCTGACCTGCCTCCGCTCACAGCGTGACCTGGTCGTCGAGCGCGCGCTCTGAAGCCGTCTCTGGCCTGACCCAGTAAGTCGAAGTTTGGGGGGTCCATGGCGCGGCGGTGATATAGTTGGTGATGGAATGGCGATGGACTCCAGTGCAATGGAAGACACTACCAACTGCTCGACAGAAGCGGCGGAGTCGGGGAACGTTGAGCGCTGCGAAGTACACAGACGGGCAAGACAGTGGAGTAGGTGGTCACTGGCAGCGGGGTTCCGTATCTGGCAGCTCCTTGATCCAAGCCACAGGCACAGTACGTTATTTACATGTATTCAACACTAGTGGTGCGTATTAGACACAAACGCAACGGAGAGGAAGAAGGCCAACTCCTTGTGACGAATACAGGAGCTTCTGGGGTGGGATGAAGTCAGATGCTTCGATGCGTGTACGTAAGGCAAGGTAATTATAATTATATACAGGTAGTTGTGCGTGTCAACTCCAAGACTCCAAGACTCCTGATCACTGGACCCTCGCTTGACGTCCGGGTGGTAGAGCAGCGTGTACACCTACAGTACAGGCAATGTAGCGGCGAGTGCCTTGGATAAGCCGTATGCTGTCTTCGGGTTGTACGGGTTCAAAGTAACGCGACTTCCAAGGGACGACCGTCTGCCGGTGTTGCTACCTGTGAGTGTAAGTGGCCAGCTGCCGTGACTTGCCCGAGACAGAACTGGGAGGATGGAGTCGCTGTTGTGAATGTCGCTGACCGGCATACGGTATATCCAACGCGATCGAGGAGAGACAGTGGCTTGCGGCCATCTGCAGAGACGGTTTGAGTAACACCAATCTGCTACGTGCAGCTACGTGCCGCTGATGAGGTTTGCTTTTTAGCCGTGCCACTGCGTCTCGCATCTGCAAACTGCAAGCTGCAAGATTCTCACAAGTATTGTGGAAACCGACTGCATTCGATCTACCAGACACTCCACCTCAAAGCCACTATATGAAAGCATGGCCGTCCAGCACAATCCGGCGTCTGATATACAAGCCTGGTGTACATGATTGTGAGCCATCGTCGTGAGCAAAAGACGATATACTGTGCAGAGGACGAGTATGAACAAGCACAGAAAGGTGTCGTAGCCAAAGAGAGTAAGGAGCAACAAACAAACAAACGAACTTTTCGAGACAGCAGTGTCGGGTCATATGCACAACAAGCGGCACTTTCTTCCACAAGGCCGTTGTGATGCGAGGACCGCCTTGCCTTAGAAGGTCACCTTCTTGCCCTGGAAGTCGCCGAAACCACCACGGTTGGTAGAGAAGCCACCACGGCCTCCTCTGGAACCACCACGGCCACCGCGTCCACCACGGTCGCCGAATCCACCGCGACCACGTCCGCCACCGCGCCCGCCGCGGTCGTTGAAGCCGCCACGGCCTCTACCGCGACCTCCAGAACCTCCATCGTTGGTGCGAGGAGTGGCATAGTCGAGACGGATAGCACGTCCGGCAATCTCAGCACCGTTCAACGCCTCGTGTGCAGCAGTAGCCTCCTCAACGGAGCTGAATCCGATATATCCGAAACCCTTCAGAGCTCCGGTTTCCTGATCGGTGGGCAGAGACACACGAGTGATGGTGCCGTACTCGCCGAAGTACTCACTGAACATGTCAGGTGTGGCTTCGAAAGAAACGTTGCCAACGAAAAGGGTGTCTTGGGGTGGGTTGTTCTGGCGGTCGCCAAACTTGTTGGCACGGCCCTGCGCCTTGTCCTTGAAGTCGCCCTTGTTGTTGTCACGCGGCGCACTGAAGTCTACGTTCATAGGACGTCCGTCGAGTTCCTGCTCGTGCTTCGCAGCCTTCGCCTTTGCAGCATCGGCAGCGTTTGCGAATTCAACATATCCAAATCCCTTGGAGCGGCCCGAGTCACGGTCGGTGATGACGCGGCAGCCAACGATCTCTCCGAATTCCTCGAACTCGCGGGTGAGCCAGTCTTCGTCGACATTCCAGCTGAGACTCCCCACGAAAAGGTTCTTGATACCCTCAGGTGCGGCCTCTGCAGCATCGGCAGTCTTGGACTTCTTCGCCGCGGGGGTGGCGGAGGTGTCGGCCTTGCGCTTCTTCGAGGCCGGTTCCTCCTTGACTGCTTCCTCAGCTCCAGACTCATCAGAGTCAGAATCAGATGACGAGCCAGATGACGAGGCAGACTCGTCGTCGGAGTTAGAACCAGACAATGCCTTCATCAAAGAGTCAGTGAGCTATTAAACTTAACCAGATGGGTTTTGTTTCCTCTGACCTCTACTCTCTTGGCGGTACCATTGACCTTGGCAGGCGCTGCGTCCTCGTCGTCAGAACCTTCGCTGTCACTGGTGCCACTAGAGGTGTCGTTCTCCGCAGCACGTGCTTTTGCAGCGGCGGCTGGGGCGGGAGCCACAGCCTCGTCATCGGACTCGGACTCGGATTCGGATGAAGAAGTCTCTTTGGCGGCGGAAGCAGCAGGTTTGCCGTTTGCCTTGACGGCCGCTGCTTTCTTCACGGGAGCCTCAGCTTCACTGTCGGAGCTGTCGGAGCTAGACTCGGTTGCCTTCTCCACAGCTGCATTGGCGCCATTGGTCTTGGCTGCCGGCTTAACTTCAGCCTCAGAAGCGCTGCTGGCCGAGCTATCGTCGCTCATGTCCTCGTCACTGTCCGACGAAGACTCCGGTGGAGGTGTCGGCTCCTTCTTCGTCTTCTTGGACTTCTTTCCTTCCTTCTGTGTTGCCTTTGCAGCGTTCTTTGCTACGCCTTTGCTCTTCGCCTTTGGCGCCTCGGCCGGTTTAGTCACGCGACCTTCTTTGACGGCGGAGAGTGCCTTGTCTCCGGTCTTCCTCGTGTCCTGCTTGGAGCTGACCTTGGTCGAACCTCTCTGCTTTGATTTTGCCATCGCTGATGATGTCTGTCTGAGGTAGTCTATACAGTGTCAGTAATGCGCAAGCGGAGAGGTGATGAAGGGCGAATCGAAAACAAGGAGATGGAGTGAACAGAAACAGACAGACTTAGTGGGAACAATCTCGCGTCAAGGACACTCGACTAGTGAGTCAGGTGTGTTAGAGCAGCGCCGTGATCCTTGTAAGGAACGGCAACAAATCTCAACGTGCGGCAAGCCCTCAGTAGAATTTCTCTCGAGTCCACACGAAGCGGTAAAGCCAACAAGCCCACAAGCCACAAGCCCACAAGAAGTATGTTCAAGGCGGTGTGTTCCCACAAAGTGCCGAGAATGAAGTGCGACGAATCAAGAAGCCCTCGATGATGTGATGGCAGAAGAAGACCAAAACTGCGCGAAGAGTCAGTAAATCACAAAGACGTAAGCAGATTGAGAACTGTGCTTACCGTCAATGGTTTTGGCCTTCGCAGAATAGATGCCTCTGCCCCAAAGCCAACAAGAATCTCTCAATCTCTCAATCTCTCTCTCTCTCTCTCTCGCACAGGCACGTCGATGTGCGCAAAACTCGCTGACGATAGGAATTGTAACGAACCACTGATGAAGTCTCTCTTCGTGTGTGTCTCTTGACAAGGCTACTGATCAACGCTTTTGTGCAAGTGTTGAAAGCAAGTTGCAACGTTCCTGTATGAGCGTTGGAGTGAAGTGATCTCGGTTGTTCGCGATGAGGGTGGACGTAGGAACGTCAGTTAAGGTGGATGGGCGCAAAGGAAAATCTCGTTAGCTTCAGCCGCCGCTAGTGCACATGCCGATCGCTCCGCCCAAGCTTCCAGGGCATCAAGACCCTGAAGTGCTCCTAACATTACAGTAGGCTTGCAGAACCGTGAAAGATAACCTCTGGAGCACGACGAGCATGTCTTCGCCGTCTTCCCACAGGCCGCGCCGGAGGAGAAAGGGCGAAGATACGGGCTCCGCAAGCTCTGTTAATGTCGACGCTGTCACTGGAGTTTCAAAGCCAGCTTTCCCCCTCGCAGCGTTCCTGTGGCCGGCCAGAGGCTCGATCTCGCAGTGGGTGGTGTTGCCCCTGATTCTGATGGCTGTCGGCCTCTTCAGGTGGGCCACAGGCTTCTGGGGGTACTCTGGTATACTATCCTCTACTTTCATTAGCTCAGTTGGTCACCTTCTCATCTGATCCTCGCAGGACTTGGGAAACCACCCATGCACGGTGACTTTGAGGCTCAGCGGCATTGGATGGAGATCACTGCTCACCTACCCATCTCTCAGTGGTACTTCCATGATCTGTCCTGGTGGGGACTGGATTACCCACCGTTAACAGCCTACCATAGCTGGGTTCTGGCGAAGATGTAAGATGGACATGATAGTGGAAGAGCGCAAAACCCCGGTATCTGACTTGCTACAGTGGCTCCTTTGTCAATCCATTATGGTTTGCTCTGCATACCTCTCGCGGCCTCGACGATCCCTCTCTGAAGGTCTATATGCGCGCAACTGTTTTCTGCTCTGAGTACTTCGTGTACGTCCCTGCTGTGATAGTTTTCCTCCGCCACTACTCCCGCCTTCAAGGCGTTGGCACTTGGGACTACTCAGTCGCTCTCACAGCAATCCTAATGCAGCCAGCAACAATGCTCATCGACCACGGCCATTTTCAGTACAACACCGTCATGCTCGGCTTCGTCCTTGCCAGCATGTCCTCTATGCTTGCTGGCCGGCATCTTTGGGGTTGTGTCTTCTTCGTTGCAGCCTTGGGCTTCAAGCAAATGGCTCTGTTCTACGCTCCCGCGGTCTTCGCCTACCTCCTCGGAATCTGCATATCGCCTCGCCTCGACATTCCACGACTCTTCAAGATTGCTCTCGTAACAGTCCTTGCCTTTGTTCTCCTTTTCTCCCCCCTCCTCTTTGGATCTTTATATGACTCCTACCGCAATGTCCCACCGGATCCCTCTGGAGTTGTTCAGTCACCACCACTTCTCACTAGCATTCGCGAGCGTGTTACCCTGAGCGAAAAATCATGGTATTTTCCACTCCTTCTTCAACTCACTCAGTCTATCCACCGCATCTTTCCATTCTCTCGTGGCCTCTTCGAAGACAAGGTGCCCAATCTGTGGTGTGCCCTCCATGCGTCCGGTATACACAAGCTACACCAGTACGCACCCGCTACTGTTCAGCGCGCCGCGCTTGCAGCAACATCCCTCGCCATCATGCCGCCTTGTCTCATTATCCTGGTACGACCGAGAAGGGAATTGCTGCCATGGGCACTCGCAACTTGTGCTTGGGCTTTCTTTCTGTGCTCCTACCAAGTCCATGAGAAGTCAAGTCTTCTGCCGCTGCTGCCGATGACGGTACTTCTTGGTGGCCAGAGAGGCCTCACGAGAAGTACGAGGGCATGGGTCGGTTTCGCCAACGTTCTCGGCACGTGGACGCTCTTCCCGTTGTTGAAGAAAGATGAGCCAGAGTGCCATACTTCGTACTGACGTTGCTCTGGGCATGGCTCATGGGGCTGCCGCCGACGTCGTTGGCTCTTTACCGAGAGAGTTCCTTTGCCAATGGAGAATTGCGAGTGGGAACGAGAATTCTACATCTCGGCATCTATGCGGCTATGGTCGTCTGGCACGGAGTGGAAGCCTTCGTGCCGACGCTGGAGGGAAAACCGGATTTGTGGGTCGTACTCAACGTGCTTGTAGGCGCGGCTGGTTTTGGGACCTGCTATCTCTGGTGTCTATGGGGACTTGTGGCGAAGAGCGAAATCATGGGGATAGGGTTGTCAAGAACGAAAGCAAAAGGTTCATAGTGGCGCTTGGGATGATGGCTCGTTCGTACGAGTGGAAGACGTTGTTGTACAATAATGTACAATACCTTACAGATCATACAGTTCTAGATGCGTCAATCCCAATGACGTGAATGACTGTCATATGAATCTTTTGAGATTCCTCCCTCTCTGTTCCAATGATCGAAACGCCAAAGCCATGCAGACACCAATACAGTCTTCAACATTCCGATTCCCTTCGCACTGATCATTCGTTGTACTGTAGCCTTCCACCTTGCAGGACTCATGGCAGACTAAACCCGTACCCTCGCATGCAGCTCCGATACCGACTGACCATGTCCTCGCACTCGGCTTGCGGGTTCGACGAGTTCGAGAAGAGCATACACTCGTCACGGGCGGCTTTCTCGTCTTTGCAGACGCAGCATGGCTGTAATGTTCCGTGTCAGCTCCTGTCTTCGGCTGAAGCTTGCGGAGATGTGACGTTTGATGGACAAAGGGCCTGTAGACCGTAGGCAAAGGACCAAGCCTATGGGGCGACGCACCTTCACTTTCGTTGCGGCATCGCCAGTGGGTTTGAACTCTGTGCCCATATTTCCAGAGGTCGCTGTTGCTGTAGAAGTGTCAGCAGATTGAGAGCTTGTCGCACAGACACCGAGCGGAAAGGAAGAACGACCAGGAGACGTACTGGACGGCATGTTGGCGATTGCTCCAGTAGACATCTTGGAGTTCGTGAGAGTCTGGTACGACGAGTGCAGTGAAAGTACCTGTACGTGAGTCGAAGGCGAACATGGATCGGAAGAACGTTCGAGGTGTAAGTCCGCCATCGGGATCTCTTCCGCTGCAGGGGAGCAACACATGGGAGACAAGCGTCCCATCCCTCGCATCTGCTCTCTGCAAACACCCCACCAACACCAACACAAACACAAACACAGGGCACGAACAATCGCGTGAGCTTCCCTCAAGACAGTCTTACAACCACGCTCAAGCCCCAACTTTACAGACGAACGGAGTTGATTGCGCATCTGCAATGTCTTCGACTGTTCTCTTCTCCCTCGAGGGACGGGGTCTCAAGCTCGACACGGCCGCCGATTTAGAACCGCACATCAAGGCTCTCAAGGAGAATGAAGATGTAGAAGAAGTCCGACTTCAAGGGAACACCCTCGGCGTAGGAGCTTGCGAGGCACTGGCTGCAGTTCTTCGGTCCAAAAAGAAACTCCGCGTACGCCTTCGCCCTTCTCCTGTACTTCCCTTGCAACATTCCTCGTCTGATTGAACTAAACAGACAGCCGTCCTCGCCGACATATTCACGTCCCGCCTCCTCTCTGAGATTCCGCCCGCCCTCGACGCCCTCCTGACCGCTCTCCTACGATGTCCGCAGCTCCGCACAGTGGACCTCTCCGACAATGCGTTCGGTCTCAACACTGTCGCGCCCCTACAACCCTTCCTTTCGCAACACACGCCCCTTCAGCACCTCATCCTGACCAACAACGGCCTAGGTCCTGCAGCCGGTACTCTTATCGCAGAAGCGTTGACCGCACTTGCTGCTAAGAAGGAGTCAGCTCGTTCGTCTTCTTCCGCGCCCAAAGATATTCCAGACCTCGAGACTGTGATATGCGGCAGGAACAGGCTGGAGAGCGGTTCTATGGCTGCATGGGCGAAAGCCTATCAAGCGAACAAGAACATCTTAACGATCAAGATGACGTCAAATGGCATTCGCCAAGAGGGCGTCTCGCACCTCCTCTCAGCCGGCCTCGCGCATTGTGCATCTCTCCATACCCTCGACCTGCAAGACAACACTTTCACACACACAGCCGCAGGTGTTCTGGCGGCTACCTTGCCCTCGTGGCCTAGACTCAAAGAATTGGGAGTGGGCGACTGCCTGTTGACTTCCCAAGGCATGCGCGCAGTCGCGAAGACGTTCTCCTCCGGCTCCTCCCCCGCGCTCGAAATCCTGCGATTGCAATACAACGAGATCGACATCTCTGGTCTCAAAGCGCTCGTCGATGCTCTCCATGCAAAGCCGAAGCTGAGAAGAGTAGAGCTGAATGGGAATAAGTTCAATGAAGAAGACCCAGTAATTGAGCGGCTCAAAGAGGTTCTGGACGAGCGAAGAGAGGAGTATGGGCCTGGGTTTGAGGAGGGGGTCGATGAGGAATGGGGACTGGACGAGCTCGACGACCTGGAGGAGGAGGATGAGGATGAGGATGAGGATGAAGGGAGCGAGGATGGCAGAAAGGAGGAACCCGAGACGGTTGAGGAGAAGGCCAACAAAGTATTGCAGGAGGCTGAAGAGGCTGAGGACGAGAACGTCGCACTCGAGGAGGACAAGTCTGTTGACCAACTGGCGAACATGATGGAGAAGGCAGAACTCAATTAATTTGGACAGGGTACGTCATGAACGGGGTTGGGTTCCTTGCACTTTATGGGGCAGCGTTCAGATAGAGGAAGAAGCAGCTTGGGTGACGGTTAAGATGGGCGAGGGCGTAGCACAGCATAGCATGGCAGGAGCGTGTTGTTTCGGTTTGAATGGATACCCGGATCTGTCGTAGTCCTAGAGCGGTGCCACTCAGAGGCACGGCCGATGTTGAGGGATGCTCAAGAGACCTCGTTTAGTTTCCTCTGACAACGAATCAAATACGACAGAATCCAATGTACCACTACCTTGACCAGTAGAGCTTGTGGAGCCCTTTTATAATCTCGAGGACCTCACGCAGAGACTGAGCTAACAGCTGTCTGTTCCACGGTGGCATTCTGACCTGACCCGCTCTTGCGCGTTGGGTGCTTCAATCAAAGCTTTCTTGGTTTTGAGTTCCTCTCAATTTATTTCACTCCTTTCAATTTCAGTGATTCTTGGAGTGGATCTTCCCGTAAAGCGGCTCACACCTTGAGCCTTCCACATGGTGTATTTGGGCTGGCGGTTCGCGAGCCACTTTGCCTTACGGTGCCCAACCCTTCCACCATCATCGAAAGCCTCCGCGTTTTTGTGCTGTTCGTAGATCTCCGGACTTCGAAAGAGCAAGAGATGCAAAGGTATCATCTGTGAGTATGCCTCTGCATTGGACGGCCGTGTGGATTCTACAGATCAAGACGACGATGTCTAGACCAAAGTACGACTCGCTCGGTTACCGCCCAAGACGCATTTGGGCCTTTGCAAAGCGATGCAACGCCCGTAAAAACACCTGGTATCCGACGCTAGTGTTGTCCTGAATGTGACTGTAAGACAGACATGTTAGCAATGCCATGATATTCCCAGCTGGAGTGAATCACACACAATATCTCCGTCAACCTGATCTGCCACGGTGGGTAGCCCTTCAGCTCCACGTCCGGTCCGAACAGAACTAGAAGATCGGGCTCTCCTACGACGCTTTCGCTGATCTCTGCATCGATGAGTTCAGGGGATATGTCCGCAGGTGAAATCTTGCCGCGCTGCGACATCTCAGCCAAAGTCTTGGTCAGGTCAACCAAGGTATTGCGTCCGTCGTCTGCACTGAGTAGTAATATCGAGAGATGGCCTGGCGTAGAGCCGGCCGAGGGAGACGATGGTGGACTGAAGGATGGGAGGTGTGGTGCGCGAAGGGAGAGAGTCGGCTTGTGTCGGCCGAAGTAAGCTTGGAAAGTTCTGCAGATACTGCGGTGCGTCTGTGGGATGTAGTTCTTGAGGACACCTTGAGTAGTTGATCAGTCCCGACGGCCTGAAACCACATGCATACTCGAAAAGCTAACCTACCTGTCCGCTCGTAGATACTCAAAATTGGGATGCCGGCACTCGCGCTCCATGCAGCAATCTCACAGACGTCGTTGACGAGGTCTTCGAGGCCTGACCCATTATGCCCATCTTCGTTGAAGTCCAGTATTACGCTCAGATGTTGGGGTAATCTGCTCAGCCCTTTTACGTCTTTCTTGATGAGCTCAGGCGTGCGGTGATGGTAGTAAAGAATTGCAAAGACGCGGTCGATTATGGCATGACAGGCCCGTCGTAGTCGAACGTATATGGAGAAGAGAGTATGGATAGCGGTATAGACCAAGACATGTAGCTGGTTGTTTAGGAAATCTCGCATCGGTTTCCGTCGATGGGGCTTCGTAGATGTGCGCCGGGCGGTTGAGGCAGGCGCTTTTGCTCGAGACGAGGTCCGAGGCGATCGAGGGAGATACGGTCTCAGTATTTCCTCCCGCTCTTGAACGGTTAACGGACGACCGTCTGGGTGGACATCGTGGTGGAACGCGGATACTTCGTAAAGGCCAACCATCATGAGATAGCTTCGCCAAACCGGACGCTTGCGTGTGAGCAGATTGGTTTGGCCAAATGAAATGTACCTTGTGTCGACTCTTCCATGCGGTACTCTTCTACTCTTCTACTTCTCTTGTATCAAGCGCCTCGGTCACAACACAGGCCATTCTTCACCGCACCTTAACGTTACCGTCAGACATCAGTAGTCCATCAAAGGGTTGAAGTCTTCGGCCACAAGCCACGTAAAGCCAACACATATATAAGCTGCATTAGTGCCCGGCTCAGGGCTGCTGCGCCTTGCCTTGGGTACAGTAGGAGACGATGGCCTCCACTGGCGCTCCTACCCGCAGTGCTGTGAGACGTCTCTTCAACAGGCTCAAGAGCACCCACGAAGCCGGAGAAAGGTCGTGGCTGTGGTCGGATGTGCGCAACAAAGTAATTTAACTCAGTGCACAGGTTCACACGCAACAGTGGCACAATGGCGACTTTGATCCAAATGCCGATGGAGTTGCGCCGGTGGACGGCGTTGGGGATGGACAAGTCCCGTGCACACTGCACTACGCTGCCCTGGCCGCGACTCTTGCAAGACACCGTACGACGGCATGTATAATAATATCATCGACCGTTGCGACGCAGTCCCCCTCCAGCTCTATCCCTGACTTTAATCCTGACTTCAATACACTGTGGTCCTGGTCTTGGCCGTGTAGCCAGTGCTCCCTTACGTCCTCCGGAGCTTGCGCTCCAAGTCAACCGGACAGAAAACCTGAGGGGAGCTGCAGACGGCTTGTCGAAGAGCTTCTCAACTACCGTGGTCCATCGCAACGCGAGTCGTCGATTGAGCGGCGCAACTCACCACAACATACTCGCATGAAGAAGGCTGGAGGCCAAGCCACAAGTGGTGGACGACAACGTCCTCCTTGAAGAAGTCACGCGCACCTGTAGTAGCTACCGTGGAAGTGCTGTCCGGGGCCGAGTAGGGTCAAACGCGCAAAGCTCAGCCAGCAGTCGTAGAAGCTGGTCATTTGAAGACCATTAGGCTACATCAAGAGCGGATCCATCCCCCTATACTAAATCTCGTTGCACAAATGCACGGGTGCATGGTGAGACATCGCACCTTTCGTACACCCGGAACTCTCTAGATCTAGACCCCGGCGCGTCTCGAACTGCGAACCAGGATCCTATCGTCTCTGGCCTTGAGCTGCTCTTGATTCAACACCTTCCCTACGGGCCGGAGGCTCGATGCGGAGGTGACAATGCATGGAGCTGCGACGGACACTGCGTCCGTACTATCTCAAGGCTCTTCTTCAATAGGAAGATCGGCTTACAAAAAAGGTCCCGGCTTCACACTTGACACTTTCTCTAGCAAGGACTTTATTGTGAGGGACTTTGTAGAAGCTCTCTCTAGTAATGCGGTACCAGCCAGTCGACGCTCCGGTGCTTCAACGCAGGGTGTGCGCTACCTTTGTCCTCTCGGTGAAGCACTGCTAACGTGGAACAGCCGGAGCCGGAGCGTTCGACCCCAAGCCACTCATTCGAACGTTCGAACACGCGCTCTCCCGCCTCAAAACCTTGTCCGAGGACCTCGAATTGCACGAGAATGAATTGTCAGGCTCAGTGCGTCGCGCCGAGATCCAACACAAGCAGAACGTCAACTCTCTCGCTAGACAGCTCGAACACACAATCGACTCATTCCAACAACTCGACAACTCACTGAATGGGAATGTGACCGATGGCGATGTAGATTCAGGGGGCAACGTGGCAGTGAAGATTGGCGAGCGTCTGGAGGAGTTAGACCGACAGAGACAACGCGCACAGGACGTGAAGTTCCTGATCCAGTGTTGGCTGGAGGTCAGTGAAAGAGGTGATTTGTCTTCGCTAGAAGACGTCAGGAGGCTTGGTGGTGAAGATGGGAAAGTCCGATGCGCCCATATTGCCAGACAGCTCCTGAAGATCAGCACACGAGCGGGCCCCCAGGGTCCGCCTGTGGTGAACGGAAAAGAAGTGACGAACGGTGTCAATGGCGCCAATGGCACAAGCGACGGCAAGGTTGCGTCAAGAGAGATTATTGAAAGATTCCTGGAAATGCTCGAAAAGGATCTCCTAAACCAATTTGATGAATTCTATAGGAGACAGAACTTCGATGGGATGAAGGTAGATCGAACATGTTCCCCTTGTTCTGGGAGGCCTCACTGACGCTCATCTTAAGGAGTGTGCTCTTGCGCTGCGCGATTTCGGCGAAGGTGCCAGTGTCATGGGCTTGTTCGTCAACCAACACCAGTTTTTCATCGACAGGAGCCAGCTAATAACGGAAGAAGTTGCGGGGGACATCGAAACGTATATACACCGCAGAAGACAGCAATATATATCCAACGGTTCGGCTAACCTTTCACTAATCAGGTGGGATCGATTAGCAGATCCAGATACTGAGCCGCCTGGTGTTGAGCCAAGCCTACAGTCACTCGTTGACGAAGTGAGGGTCGTTGTTGAAGAGGAGTCGTTCATCATAAAGCGAGCATTCCCGTTCTACGACGAAGTTCTCGTCAGGTTCGTCCAGCGCATTTTCTAGCAACCAGTAGGTAATTCCAGACCCACGATCAGGCTATCCACCAAAACTGACCTCCGAAGATCCAACAACGTCTAGAAATGGTGCTTGACAAGGCGAACTCTATCTCGTCCTTGGCTTTTCTTCGCTCATTGCAAGCTGCAAGAAGCTACATCGGCACACTTGTGGAAGATCTGAAGACACACGGCTTGACGGAACATCCAGAGCCGGTGTCATCACAGACGTCTGCGATACTAGACCAACAGCTCGGCGATCTCTTTGTGCCATACTTTGCAGGCTCATCTTATATTGAGCGGGAGAAGAAGAATCTAGATGAGCTGTATTCGTCACTGCTTTTCAAGTTCACAACATACCACGTAAGCTACTGAGCCGAAGCACACTGTGCTAATTGCCTAACAAATGTCCAGTCACGCAGACCGAAGAAGACGACTACTTACCTCGCATCACTTGGCCAGCGAAGCAAAGAACTGATTGCATCGGCCCGCGATGCTTACATGGAGCGACTCGACTCGTCAGATTTACCAGCTTCACAGAAAGCGATGCTCGTCCGAATTGCCGGCCTCAGAGATGCTGACACCAGCTCCGCCAACAAGAACGAAATTGATGTCACAGAAGAAGACGGGGCGCTGTCACTGCCCAACGCGAAGCGTATGTTGAAGTGGCTTGCAGAGGGTGTAGGTAGAGGCCTCGAGTTGAGCGGCGGCAACGAAACCCCAAAAGATGTCAAGGAACTGCTGAACCTCCTCCTCGCCAACATGGGCGAACTCTACCTTGACACGGCTCTTGACGCAGCTGATGGGATGGCAGCATCACAGGAGAGTGCCAAAGGCGAGCCTGATCTATCCTATATTCTAGATCTTCGCGCTGCTATAGGCATACTTCATCTCATGGTCACATGCATCTACACCGTTCTTATTCCCCTTGCGGCCTCCAACCTCACCATCCGCCGCGATCTAGAAAAGTCCACGACCAACTTTGTCAACCGTATGGAGGAGAGAGTTAACAGCATCATGCAGCGCACCATCGATGCGTCGCTCACGTACGTAAGCAAAATCCTCAAGGAACAGAAGAGGTCAGATTTCCGCCCAAGGGACGACTCCAACTTCGCGCTCGACGAGCTACAAACGCCCGCTTGCCTCACCGTCATCAACTTCCTCTCCAAAGTTCGCGATCGCGCCGCTCAGTCCTTCGATGGCCGCAACCTTGAGCTCTTTCTCACCGAATTAGCAATCGGTATACGCTCCCTCCTTCTGACGCACTTCAAGAGCTACCAAGTCAACCTGACGGGCGGGTTGGTTGTCAGCAAGGACATAACCAAATACATTGAAATGCTGCGAACCTTCCCCTTGGCCGAATCGTTCGAGCCGAGTCTGGAGGTGCTGGCTGAGATTGCGAATCTGTTCGTTATTGGACCGGAGGCGCTGAGGGATAGGTTGAGAGGTGGGAGCGCGCTGGCGGGCATTGACAAGGCGGATTTGAGGCCGTACATACAGATGAGAGAGGATGCGAGGAGCGTGGGTGTGCAGGCTGTTCTAAATGCGATGTAAATGGCCGCTGTGTACGCGTTGCCCTTTATGATTATACACCGCGCTCATTAGAAATCTTTCTGGCTAGATCACATGAAGATCGTTGCAGGCCCTCGAATAGGGTCAGCTTGGGGGTGTTCGGCCGGTGTTAGTGGAATACAGAACATTCGAAACCAAATGATACCAAACAAGAGACCGGAAAGAGAAATCATGATGTTCGAGGTGGCGGCCAATGCAGCAGGTCTATATCGTACAGTAAGTACAGTATACAATAGGCTCCGTCCGGCGCCGCAGATGCGTTCTGCCGTACACGTCGTTGACCTGGCGGCTCCAGCATGCGCCCCCTTCCAGCCGGCAATCAACCGTCTCCTCCCGAGCTCTGCACTCGACCCGCAACCCTCTTCCAGCATTCCGCTCAACACGTTCGTCCTGTCTATTTCTCCCCTGCCTGCTTGAGGTTCAGGTACGCTTCTAGGTCGAATTTCGGGTCCATCGGGTCCGTTATGACTGCGAAGAGCTCGGTGTCAGCGACTACTCTCTCTGGCTCCTGCTGATCCCCGGTACACAATTTCCCTGATTGCCATTCCCAGCCCCCTCATGTCTACACTCAGGACTGACAGGGTATACATACTGTCGCCACCCGCAGTCTTTGCGCTCTGGGGCATATTTTTCTTCGTGTAAGCCGCCTTGGCCTCATCGATGAGCTTGGACTTGCGCTCGTATTCGCGGGTTATTCCCTGCAGCTTCTCCGAGGCGGTAATGGTGCTTTGATGATAGAACCCGTAGAAGATGCCGAGCGCTAGCGCCGAGTAGCGGAACACCTGTGAGAGTCAACAGATCAGCAACTGAAGCTTGGCGACTGTGCCGATGCGTGCTGGTTCGAGGCGTACATTTGCTCCGGATGAGGCCATTGTGCGTGGAGGCTCCAATGGTTTGCGGAGAGGTCGATGAACTGCTGCTGGAGCTTTGACGAGGCTTGCAACACACTGGATGGGGGGTGTGTCGGAATTGGAGCTTTCGAAGAAGTTGGACTTGGAGACGGGAGTGAATGCGCGCGATTCTCTTCCGATCGAAGCTTGAGGTGTAGCACGTGATCTCGAACTGTTGACATTCACCTCACGCCGGCTCGAGATAGTAGAGAGCAACAGCAGGATATTCAAGCAGCGCAATCCTCGCTCTCACCTCAACTGTCGCTGCATGCGCAGAACTGCCGAATATACCCAATTGGAAACCAGCGTGTAGGATCTTGCAAGAGACGCTTGGCAGCCTTGTCGAATGTCAAGCCAGGTCCCGTAACAGGCGCGTTGGAACCTCACAACGACTCTCATCTCCCAACCTTCTGCGCTTCTCAGCCTGCTACATCGATCCAACATACGGGACCACGTATGGTGTCACCGCAGACATGTCATCAGTTCCCTCACGTAAAGAGGAAATCCTTGCGAAGAGAGCTAAGCTAGCCGAGATCAAACGTCAGCGAGAACTACGGCTGAAAGAGCTATCAACCTCAAGACTGGGTATATCAGACTCTTCGGAGGTACGTTAACCACCCAGCTATCAAGGTACGTCCATTGGCTGATCCGCTCTCAGCTCGCTTCACCCACGCCTTCACGGGCTAACAATCGGGAAGAGCTCGATAGTCTGATCTCAAGCCTTGTCGACAGACCAAGCTCTACCGCCCCAAGAGAATCGTCGTCGCCCATCGTTAGAGGGAGCAGACCCACCTCTGCGGTCGGTGTCGGGCAGGTCAATGGAGTTGATTGTCCGACTGTAGCCACACCTCCACCGCTCCAGGCGCAGACCGTAGGAACTTCCACGCAAACGCTTTCGATAGCGCCCCTGACCACCGTCTATGAGTTTCCCGCGGACCCGAGACCCGAGATCCTTACGTACAGCAAGGCAGTGCAGACATCGGCGCCATGGTCTCCACAGAGGCACCGTTCGTCTGAATTCTCGGACTCGGATGATGGCCGTTCGCCGTCCAAGGGGCGGTCGCAGACAAGGAAGCATCTAAGTAGGAGAGAAAGAGAAAGGGACGAAGAGTACAGGCAGAACATACGGCAGGAGATTGAGGAAGAGTTGAAAGCCCTTCGGTTATCAGAGCCAGAAGCGGATGCTCCTTCAGCGACACTTGCATTGCAAAACTTTCCCGCGCGAACACTTACGAACGAAGAGTTGAACGCAGTCACCTCGTCCAACGATTTTCTAGACTTCGTGGAGAAGTCTAGTAAGGTTGTTGAGAGAGCGTTGGATGAGGAGTACGATTTGCTCGCCGACTACGCTCTCAGCGGACTCAACAGTCTTGAAGATGACGATGACGAGGATGGAATGACGCATGGCAAGAAAGGCAGGCGAATACGCGAAGCAGCTCAGTTTTATGACGAACGGTGGAGCAAGAGGCGCATGATCAGTGATATAAACTTCTCCCCAAAGGTATGGACTCGATTCTCGATCACAATGTGTGCGAAGCTTTCGCTGATTAGCACGACTCTTGACAGCATTCTGAACTCCTTCTTGCCGCTTATACCAAAAACGTGTCAGCTCCTAACGATCCCCCGGGTATCCTCCAAGTCTGGAACGCTCACATGCCCTCGCGTCCTGAGTACCTCTTCACATCAACCTCCGATATTCTCACTGCGAAGTTCTCTCCCTACCATCCAAACCTCATTGTCGGTGGAGCCTACTCAGGCCAAGTTCTGCTCTGGGACACGCGTAGCAGAAGTATCGCGCCTGTACAGAAAACACCTTTGACAGGCGTAGGGCATACCCATCCTGTATACTCGTTAGAGATTGTGGGGACACAGAATGCGAATAACATAATCAGTTGTTCTACTGATGGTGTTGTGTGCGGGTGGTCAGTTGACATGTTGTCTGTTCCTCAAGAATATCTAGAGCTAGCCGCACCAGCACCGAGCAAGACTGAGGATATTGCGCCCACATGTATCGCTTTCCCGCATTCGGACCCGACCTATTTCCTTGCTGGTACTGAGGAGGGTTCAATATATCCTTGTCACCGCTACGACAGAGCAGGAGCTAAGGCAGGCATCGACCAGAAACTCAAGTACGCGGGCCATGCAGCGCCGGTTATGAGTCTCGATTTTCATCCGTCACGGGGCCCGTCGGAATTTCTCGGTGATTTGGCACTGTCGAGCAGTGTAGACTGGTTGGTCAAACTGTGGAAAGTCCGAGCTCCAGCCGCGACCGCATCATCCGCTGTGAATGGCGGCCCGGACGTCGTGTTACCTCTGCATGAGTTCGTTAGAGAGGACTTGGTGTATGACGCGAGATGGAATCCGGTCAAGCCAGGCGTCTTCGCTCTTGTGGACGGAGCAGGCAGCCTAGAGATTTGGGACATCGGTGTAGATATCGAGGTCCCCATTGCGAAGACCAGCACTAGCAGCAAGCTGAGCGACAGATCGGCAGCGAGCAGCCTCAACAAGTTGGCGTGGGAGAAGCATGAAGGAAAGAGGGTCGCTGTCGGAGGTCGCGATGGCGTAGTCACCGTGTTTGAGGTCGGCGCTGATCTTGGAGGCCTCGATAATGTTAGGACTGAGGACTGGGTTGCAGTGAAGAAGGTGGTGAATCAGCTCGGTGGAGGTGACAATGGAGTTTGATCGGCAGCTCTCACACGAACTTGGATGCCGTCGATCCATCTGGTGTCAGAAGGATGGGAGCGGAGGTTAGGAATCTAGCGGGCCTTCAATTCAAAAATATTCGTGTCATCTTTCGGCAGCCATCGATGAGAGCACAAGAGAGCCATGTTCATGAGGTGATGCAATGATATACAGAACTGGTAGTGGTTCACGAACTGCGATGCTATGAGGACTGCAGATTGCAGTCTGCAACGTAGTATATACAGGGCTTTTGCATGGTCGTATCTCTTCAACCCCGATGACCACGAACACGCCCCGAAGCCCTGAGTGCCATGAGCGCCGGCGCCCGAGTAGACTATCACATGACATCCTGCCACTTACTAGCTCTTGAACATCAACCATCATCTACCGCATAGCCCGCAGGAAGTTATCTTCCTTGATCCCGCCTCTCCTCTTTCCCCTCATTGCCTTCCTCAACTCTTCTCGTACCCGCACAGCTTCTAAGGCTCCCGCGACAGTCCCGTCACCGCCAGGCAGATCTATACTCTGTTCGTAGATCGGGACTTTCGGCACCAAGCTCTCTGGATGTAGCAGCTCCTGTTTGCGGAGCTTCTTTGCCGCTACTCGCCGCTGCTTTTTGGATTTTGCTGAGCGGAGACCACTGTTAGCTTCAAGACAAGCTCGCAATTGGCCCGAAGTCGGTCAAAGGCAGTACGGCTCGCGATATTGTAATGAAGACGTACAAAATAGATCTCCGTCCGCCTCTGTCTGGCCCTTGCCAGTCTTCTGCTGCGCTAATATTCCCCACAGCCAAGACGGATATTCCGAGTCTTCTAGCGCCACCGGATCTTGCTTGTTCTTCATGAAATTCAGGCCTTTCAACGGCGTCCCTGCTACCACCGAGGATAGCGCTATCACCGGTGGTGTGGCAGGTTTGCCGGGCTTGACGCCTGCGCCTTCAGGAGAGGGCGTCAATGGTGTGCTGAATGGTTGCGCTACAGATGTAGATGTAGCTGCCGGCGGCTGGTGTGGTGAGTCTGGCGACCCTTGTCTGGGCGCGGCGGACGTCGCGTGTGCTGGTGATATGGCTTTTGCTGGTTTCGGAGAAGAGGTCGAGAGAGCGCGGAGAGTCGTGTGGCGGGACGCGTGAATCGCAGGTTGTATGTAAAGGATTTTCGAACTGCTACGAGCTGCAGCCCGGTAGAGACATCTTTGACAGATCATGTTGGTGGAGATGTTGTGGGGCAGAAGCAGTCTCATTGCGCTTTGAGGCTCTTCGAGATCGGGCTTCCGGACCAGGAGTTTCTCCGCGAGAGTTCGTTCCCATCCTTGACGAGATGGAAGGTTCACGTGTCATTTATGTAGGATAGCCAGCTTACAACAAACCTCACTTCCAGCGTGGGTTGGCCATCATCTTGATCTACTGCAGAGGAACTTTGGTCGTCTGATACGGGACGAGCTCACACGGGGGATTCAACACGCTGAGACTGTGCAGACAACATTCGCAAGACGAATCTTGCAACCGCCTCCCAGAACATTGGAAGGTGCATTGCACAGCCAATTGAAAAGGGATGGGTTGAGATGTTGGAAGATCTTGCTCCGCCAGCCTGCATCTCCCGCTGAAGAGGTCTCAAACATGAGCTGCCGATTGTACATGCACTGTTACAATCAACGAAAGTAGAAGTCTTCGATCGGGGCGATATATCTTTCTCTCGCGATTTTTCTGTTCCCCTTTCCCCTTCTCGGTGGTGCACGACTCTTGACTCTGAGCATCCAAGTCAGGCAATAGAGTGAGGCTGTATTGTCCGAGAGCAAAAGTCTTGGTGTAGATGCTGGCATGCGCCTGCTCGCTCTACGGAAAGGGAGAGTGAATTGCTGAGGTA
>AYQD01000027.1:0-26083 GCA_000504465.1 Cryomyces antarcticus CCFEE 534 | reverse complement strand
CTCCGAGTATCTCCAAGTATCTCTAGTACATCCACTGCCGGTTTCGTTTCAGTGTGATTGCGGGGACACATGTCACAGAAGCCCACCCATCATGCCGCTAAGCGGTGAACTACTTGGCAGGTGACTTTCGTACTGCATAACCTCACAGCCTAGACGACCGCTGTGGTTGAACCACGAATCCAAGTCTCGGAAAGTGCAAACGGACGTCGACCAGCGCCTTCGACTCGAGCTCCTGTGGCTTGATGACAACCTCTTCCGGAGACAGAGCGATGAGGGTGCCGAATGTCGGGCTGTGATCACCACGCGTTAGCAGAACCATTGCAAATGTTGTACGCAAGAAATTATCTTACTCGTCCCGTCCAGTATCGTCCGGCGCCACCGAGACCTTCGTGCCCGGCAGCAGCCCGTTCTTCGCATCCAGCTCCTCGTGCGCCTGCACTGGTGTAGGAACAAGCGGTGCATCCGCAGCGGCCTCATACATCTTGATCTGCGTCAGCCACTCGTCGTCCGACGAGTCGATTTCGCGCCTGGTTTCCATGGACGACAGTTCGGCGAGGAACTTCCGCATGTCGAGGAACCACCGGTGCATGGCGGGATACCGTGACGGGTTGAAGACGGGAAGTGCACCCTCGGTGTCGGTGTCCCTCGTGCCGCCGCCAGTGAGGTTGGCGATGCCTCGCCCGGCAGCGATGTCGCAGGCCCAGTCGAGCTGGTAAAAGAGCGAGATGTCGGCGAGGGAGGGAGTTTTGGTGTTAAAGAGCCAGGTATCGCCTGATTGGAACTGGGGCTCGAGTATGGACTGTTGCGAGCCATGGCGAGATTAGCTCCTGAAGGAAATCGTACTTCCCATGACCAAGTTCGATGTCATTGTCTGGTCGGTACTTCTGACGAGCTAGGTGAGATTGTTCACCCAAGTCTCGTCGATGGACGAAACCCGCAACCACGTCGCTAGCACCACAGTCGGACGACGTCTAGAGCTGTCGGCTCGTAGCAACAAAGTGGAACGAAACATACCAGATGCAGATCCAGATTCGACAGATTACGCGGAACTTTAGCCTCCAACTTGTCCGGGTCCAGCTTATGTCCAATCAACTCAGCCCGATCAGTGCCAAAGTGCGTTCTCCAAACGCTCGACGGAATCAGTCCAGTGGCGACGCGGAAGAACGGTCTCTGCACGGAAAAAGCACGTATCAGACACCACATCTACACGTGACTACTTTACTGCCGGGTGATCTTCATACATCAGTCCAGTACGAAGCAAACCCGCGAATCACCGGCCGGTAGTTCCGGCCGTCTGCTGTTACAGGATACAGCGATGGGTGGCCGTCGCTGAACACGTGCTCGAGAGCCTCGAGGATGAGGGAGGTATCACAGTAGACCTGATACTTGCATCAGCTCTGGCTTGGAGCAACTGTCTACGTTCGGAGTCCGGACCTCGCGGCCGATGACTAGCACGGGGATCTTGCGGTAGGTGAGATTGAAGCTTTGGCGGAGGGCCGGACGTGGCATCATGCTTGGCACGATGACAAACGCTAGAGTTTGCGATCAGTCTTTGCTGAAGAGAGAGGAAGGGGACGGATGGAGGGAGAGTAGAGACTGACTGTACGGAATTTGCTTGACCTTGAGCGCAAGGCGGACCTTCTGAGTGAACGGCGATGCTGCAATACCAACAGACGTCAATGACAAGATACATGGTGCGATCCGTGTGGAGGAGGGTTCTTACAGTCATAGCCGAAGAGCACTACAGGAGGAGAAACAGTTGGAGACATGATGAGATCTAGGAAATCAACGAAAGGAATTTCAGATTCTAGTTTTTACTCGGACTGCAGCAGTAGTATTAAGAATAGCAAGATGTGATGTGCTAATCGAGCAGAGCAAAAGGACGTAAGGTGATGTAGTGCTGTACCCGCGGCAAACTGCCTCTAGCTTAGTACCCCTCTCGTTGTGCGGCAGCGGGCCATGCACGTGACTGGGCTACGAAGGCGAAAGAACGGACGGGCGTATCTGGCATGATGGTACGAGTAGCTGAGCGCGGGAGTAATATGGCGAGAGTTTGTGAGATGTCGCTGGCTTGGGAGACGAGTGAAGGGCTGTGTCGAAGGAGTCTGAAGACAGGATGGATGACTGTGGGGGAATGGCGAAATAGGAGAAGACTGAATATTGCCCATGAGTGATTGACGGTCAGGGCAAAGTGAGCTGATGGAAGTTTCGGTGATAGACAGCTGCGCTAAAATGATCGGTGTCGAGTGGTCACGGCGTACGTAGATCCCTCCTCTTGAGCCAGTTGGTAGCTTCACTAGGCGACTGTATGAACATTATGAGATTCGTTGGGATGGTATTACAAGTATGTATATACAATGTGCAATCCCCATCTCAAAGGAGTACAGTACGCTGTCTCAATCAATGTGGTATCAGTAATGGAATCCCACAATCCAAGTTCTCCATTTGTCTTTCCATCTAATCATCGTCCGAATCGTCGGCCGCCCTGTTGCCGAGCAACCATCTCTCCGCTCCGTCCTCATCCTTCTCATGCGTGAGCGCAAGCTTGGACAAGTGGCCGATGAGGTTCTCGATCTTAGTGTCCTCCTTGCTGCGGACCTTGCGGCCGAGGTTGTCTAGCCATGGGATGCGGTTGAGCAAAAAGTAGACGATGGCGATGACGATGGTTACACCAATCGAGTAAGCCCAGACCACAACGACGGTAACGACGTCGGTCCACCCATCTGCTCGCTGTTCGAAGTAGTCGACTGGGTTGTTGACTTGCTCGTCGAGGTTACCGGACAGCCAGCCAAAGATACAGAAGAGGGTAGCGATAGCATCAACACCGAGGATAGCGCCAATGAGTTGCCATGAGGGGAAAGTCTTGCCGCCGCGAGTGACGAAAATGAGCCAGTTCTCGGTCAGGGCAATTTCGAGGAACAGGATCTCCTGGACGTTGCCGAAGTTTTGCACGATACCACCATTTGGCAAGTACATGGTGCCACGAACGACCCAAGTTGCGAGAGCAAGGAGTATACCGAGAATGACACTAATGATCCAAATCTTGGGTAGTTGCCATTCAACCGGGCGTTGCTCTGAGTAAGCATTGTCGTACGCGATGGCAACAGTGCCAAATCGGCGAACAAGGCTAGGAAGACGATCAGATCGACACGGAGGGTCTCGTTGATGATGATCATAGACGTAACAAGGTAGATCTCCAAGTGAAGGCAGAGCGCGATACGGTACTGGATGTAGGCCTTCATGCGCTGGAAGATCTGACGGGCAGTCTTGATGGCGAAAACAATCGTGCTAAGACCGGGGGCTAGGAAGACAATATCGGCAGCAGCTTGGGCAGCTTCTGAAGCACCTTCGACAGCGATACCGCAATCGGCCTTCTTGAGCGAGGGAGCGTCGTTGACACCTGTTTGTGTCAGCAAAGTGACTCATCCCTAGATTTGTCGGGTTTCCTTACCATCACCAGTCATGGCCGTCAAATGACCGCGCTGTTGCAGCATTTCGACGACCTGATACTTGTGCTCAGGGAACACTTCCGCAAAACCATCTGCCCTCTCGACAAGATCGTGCTGTGTGGTACCGGTGAGACCTCCGTGAATGAGCTTCTCTGAGTTGTAGACCTTTGTTCCAAGAGCCAACATTCTGCAGGTCTCTTTGGCGATAGCGATGGCATCACCCGTCAACATCTTGACCGGTACACCAAGTTGTTGAGCTTCGATGATGGTCTGGGCAGTGTCCTCACGTGGGGGATCGAACATGGAAAGCATACCAAGAAGGACCCAATCCTCATCGTTCTTCTGGTACGCAACTCCGAGAGAACGGAAACCACGACGAGCGAATTCGAGAGCCTTGTTCTTGTACAGGTCAGACATCTCTTTTGAGCAGTTCGTAAGCGCGAGTACAGCCTTTGGTGCGCCCTTGGCACAAGTGTACCGGTCACCGTCCAAGTGGCAGATAGCAGTAATACGCTTCGACACGGGGTCGAATGGAATGAATTTCTCGGTTGTCCAGTTCATCCTGAGGATCTCTCTCGCTTTGGGGAATCGTCGTAGAGTAAGGATGGTGACCTTGTCGATGGGATCGAGAGACTTGATGTTGTGCGAGGAGGCGAGAGCAGCGACAGCCATCATCCAGTTAACGTCCTCGCCTTCGGCGACATATGGCTCACGGATACTCAACTGGTTGGCGGTCAAAGTACCTGTCTTGTCAGAGCAAAGCACATCGACACCAGCAAGAGACTCGATGGCGGTGAGCTTCTGAACAATAGCCTGCTGCTTCGCCAAGTACGCAGCACCGACTGCCAAGGTGGTCGTGGTGACGACGGGTAGACCGACTGGGACACCAACAATGAGCAGGATAAGGGCATAGTGGAGCAAGTTGATGGAAGAGTGTTCGGGAGTGGCGATCTTCAGGTGATGGAAGAAGCCTCCGATCCAGGCGAGCAAGATCCAGAAAACGACGAGGACGAGAAGCGCGGTTCCGATGGAGTTCATGATGGCCTTGAAGTGACCCTGGTCCTTGGCACCCTGGACAAGAGTTGCGGTCCTACCGACGAACGAGTGCTTGGCGGAGGTGATGGCAACGGCGTAAGCCTTTCCACGCTTGCAACCAGTGGTGTAGTAGACGACGTCTCCCATGTACTTGTCGACAGCGAGTGATTCTCCGGTGATGGCAGACTGATCGGTAGCCACGATGGAAGTACCTTGGTGTTTGATACCCGCCTCGGTCTCTTCCTCATTGTCATCTTTCTCCTCGTCTGGGTCACCGTCGCCGAATTCGTGTTGCTCTCTAAGCTCGATGTACAGAGCAAAGTCCTCTGGCTTGTCGAAGTCACAGATCAACCGAGCATCAGCCGGTACGGTCTCGCCTTCCTCGATAATGACCTACGATGCATGTCAGTATTCAACAAAAGTCATGGCATGAGTTCACGAAACATACAATGTCACCTGGAACAATTTCGCGAGCCTTGATCTCTTCCTTTTGACCGTTTCGGATGACCTGAGCCTTCATCGCAATGTCACCTGACACGACGTAAGCGGTGCGAAAAAGGGTCAAGTGGACACTATACGAAACACACCTTTAAGACTGGCTACAACGTCTGCAGCCTGCTTCTCCTGGTACCAACCGACAATGGCGTTGAGCACCAGAATAGCGATGATAACACCGAAGTCGACCCAATCACGCAGACCGGCTGCGAGAACAACAGCGAGTTCCATGACTGTACGAAGGTCTGGTCAGTTACCAGCCTACATGCATGGTACAGTGCATGTGGGAGAATTACCGTAGAGAATTGGCCCAGTGAAGAAACCCAAGAACTTGAGGAACAAGTTCTCCTTCTCGGTAGAAATTTCGTTGAAACCGAACCTCTTTCGACGATTCTCAACTTCCGCATTGGTAAGACCTTGCTTGATGTCGGCATTGAGCCAGTCGTCTGGCACAACGCCTTCGTCGGTCGAGGTGGCATTTTTGGAGGGGCCCGACCGCCAGAACTGCCACCACTGCTTGCCCTTGGCCGCGTCGGCGGCATTCTTCATCGCACCATCGTCGTCGCCCACGACCGAAGCCGATCTAGGGTCACGGTAGGTGGAGATGAACTTCTGCAGCGCGGTATACTCATCTAGATCCTCAATGTTGCCAGGAGCGACGGAGAACTGACGACTGCGAGCTCGCTCGCGGCCGACAGAGCCGTTTTCGAGGTCCTTCTCACTCCCAATGGGAAACGAGGTGCGTGGCGGGGCCATGCTGTCTCAAAGCGTTGCAGGGGAGATTGGCGTGCTACAACAATGCGAGGGCATGAAAGGAGGAGGGAGGGACAGGAAAAGATCAGGCCGGGGACGCGTGGTATATGGGCAATCGACTGAGCCATGGGCTGGCTCCTCAACGCTGCCGCTGACGTCGGGGAGCGAGACCCCTCTCGTTGCTGCCGATTCATCCTCCATGCGCGAATTACTTTTTGCGGCGGGATAACAGCTCGCTGGTAGCGTCATTGTTCAATTGGGTCCGAGTCCGGCGAAGACGCGAGGTCAGCGGTGCCTTTTTGCCGATCCTGCCGCTGCGTTGGCTACTATCGACGCTTGCACCGCACACGGTAAGGCTAGTACGGCTAGGCAGTGCGACATGTGGGGTGGGCTCCAGTCATATCCGAGAGGCAGCTGGAAGAGGGCAGACAATATTGGGCCAAACGTCCCTAGTCACGCAGCGCTTGCCAGCCTCGAACAGCAGAACACACGGGTAACGTTCGCTGTAAATTACGGGGGCTGGCCTCGCTTGATGCAGACACGATTCCATGGCTGGCGCTGTCTCTCCCACCGTGGAATTGAGTCCTTTCCAAAGTAGCGCTGCCCGTGCTGGCGGCGGCGGCGGCGTTGTCAAAGCGACAGTTATTGACGAGTTCCTTTACTATTACCATGTTGTTGTGGCCGGGGCAGGCCAGAGCGAGCGATAAGTCGGCCCTGCTGTACTCCTCCTCGACGCACCGTCAGCCCGTTTGCTTCTTTTCGCCTAGGCGGCGAGGTGCGATATGCGCGCGGCGGGTGGTGGAGCAAAAGCATCGTGGGAAAAGAAGGCGCCTCGCAATGGAACCTAATCATCTCGTCATTCTGTACCGTAATTCCTCAAGCAATCCTAGCGCTCCCACAGGACGCCTTCATGCTCGTGTGCAGGCCCAGCAGCCAGTCAGTGGCAGGCCAGTTCCATCTGCATCGGCCACTCTGCGATGCAACTGCCTGGCTCTTCACCTCTTCTGCTCCACAGCACCCACGGGGCAGAAGCAAACTAGCGGTGTCAGCAAGCACTGCAAGCACCTGCAAGCACCGCAAGCCTCAGCCAAGAGCGCGGGACGACGTTCGCTACTTGATCCGGAGAAAAGCTTGGTGCTGTGCGATATGTTCCATGTCGTCTCCTCGCAGGAGACTTGGTACTTGAACTTCACCTCACTCTCCCACACTGCTCTTCGGCCGGTGCTCGATGTCGGCAAACGGTGCAGTGAGGTGACCTCGGGCCTGGCACGACTAGCTCTTTTCACAACGGCTATCGTGAGGGATTATTGTGAGCTTCTGAGTGGTTGGCTTCGCGGTTCGCTCGAGGCCCGCCCAACAGAAAAAAACGCCCTGGTGCGCAAAGTGCCTCCGGGATAGGCCCGAGATGTGTGTGAGAAATGAAGCGGAAGAGAGCCTTGAACCCTGGCCTCTTTTACCCGCTCGAGGCATCTCCAACCAGCCATCCTCGAGGGAGACACCCGTCGTCTTGGTCGTTTCGAATGCTCCGCCTCCGTCGACCTCCACACTCCAGTCCCTGTCTGCCGCTGTTACAGCCTCCTGCGCAGAGGCTGCACTCCATACTATGCAGGTCTTTCGCAGCGTTGCGATAGCCGCTAGTGTACCGGACCTTGGGCTGGAGCTCACGCGGAAGATTGCTCCATTTCTACTTAGCACCGGGAGTCGGGGCTTTCAGATTGAAGAGATCCGTGTGTCTGACCTGGCAACCACAGGACCGCGATAGCTTCATCTGCGGCAATGCGGCTGCCCTCGAGTCCCTTGATGGTTCCACATGTTGGGACGACGCCGCGAATGCGTCTCAGGGTGCCTGCAAATCCGCTTTCCCAACGACACTACTCCCAGTACTACGCCTTTCTACTTCATTGCCGGTCTCGTTTCTTCTCGAGAACCACACCGACGATGCGGGATCTATCTCTGGAACTCTCTTCCTTATTGCTCAGCGGCGCATACAGAACAACACCTTGTGGACAGCCGCCTGCGAGTTCTGGAACGAGTCTGGTACTACGCCTCTGCGGAATGTCTTGCTTTGGTAAGTGCATATGGCAGCAGTACGCCTCAAACAAAATTGCGGTCTGTTGGCAGCCTTGAAATTCCTGCTCATTTGCGGCACTTGCAAGAGCATCCCACAAGAAGGAGTCACCATACGAGCAGTGACTGTTGATGATGATTGCTCTCGAAAGATCTTCACTCGTATCCTTTGTGAGATGGTAGTGATTATCGTTTTATACATAGCAGCCCAATGTCTTCATTATAGCATGCCTTCCATCAAATTGCACATCCTGCTGCTGTATATCTATCTTTCGACGGTCTCATCTGTGCCTCCCAGGTGTATGGCTCCTTCTACTCAAAGACGAATCTCGCACCAAATCAATATCGAAGCCAAGAGTGTTGTGCTCTCTCACTGCAAGCAAGCCATCACCAAAGCGTGCAAATCTAGAAGACTGTCCCCCCGAGTTGGCGTATGCGTGACGACGCAAGTACAAGAGTCAAGCGGATGCATAGCAAACCGTCCTTGACTTACCGCACCGAAACATCAAGACATGACCCCCAAAGCACAACGTTCCGAGATGTCACACGGCGTGGTTTCCATCCACCCGTCCCATGTCAAGAGGACAATGCTAGCTCCTCAAAAGTCACCCATTGCAGCATCGTCGATTCAATGATACGGTAGACACCACTATGCATTCCACAAGCGCAAAGACCCATTGAGAAGCGTGACGCAGGATGGCGCCCCTGTCACCTGTGCAACTCTTTCAAGCCACCTGGAACGTTCAAGAACTCCCTTTTCAAGTACCGGAAAACTTGTAGCCTCGACGATGGCACTGTTCTACCCGGGTATCGGAGTCGTTGACTTGCCACAACGAGCCTATTCGAGGAGGCACCACGTCGGGAGCCCACACACTGCACCCCAACACCGTCTCGTCTGCAGCGTCTCAATCCTCGCAGCCTCCAACGGTGCACCGAGTCTCTCCTTCAACTTGCACGTCTCCCCACCAGACATTGGCAGCGTGGCGTTTCCGCCCATGCACTGTGCCTCCCAAGACACCAGGAACCTGGCTGCGCAACCCACATCCGTTGCGCCAAGCACAACGGCATAGCCCACGTTACCGCCTCAGCGATTTTCAGTTGTTTTTCAGTTGTGTTATGTCCTCCTCGCCCCTCCCCCCCCAAACACACACCACCATGCCGCCACACTCATTGTGTTGTTCCGCCCCATCGCCAGTACGTGCGCGCACAGCTACCCGGGCGAGCCCACCGTCAACGCCGTAGGTTTCGACTTCGGGCCCACGCCCGCGAGACTCCCTTTCCCTCCCTTCCGATTCGGGAGCTTCCATGGTCGATCCGGGCCCGCCACGTGCGACGACCCGCCGGCTCCGCCGCTAGGCATGTCTTAGATGTAGGTAGGTATTTTTGTCCCGTCTCTATTAGACAGATGTACCCGCATACTATTGTGGATGCTAGCGAGTGTACATGTATTGTAAGTGGGGCATACCGGCCCGTCTTCCACTTCCGGTGCTTCGATATTCCATGTTCGAGACTCCATGTTCAATATCGCATGGTCCAGTGTCCAGATCTGCCGCGACGGCAGTGATGTAGACCGCTGTAGCAGTGACGCGGTCTCTGGGATAGGGCAAGTTCCATGAATCGGACTCGAGGAGATGTTCGTCCAGTAGTGTGATGTTGCGAAAGCCGATTGCACTCTGCCAGAGGTCCGCAATGGATGAGCTGGCTGTTCACCATCGCCGCTCTCGCTCGCGGTATTTCATGCTCCCGCGGCCTTTGAACTTGATCTCGCCTTCGGTACCACCGCCTCTGTCACCGGCGGCGCCTCCACCTCCTAACCTCCCTGCACCCCCTCCACCCCCTAGCTTGCCATCGCCCCGCGACCGGTACGCGTACGTCTCTCTCACACCCGCATATCGCTCGGCGCCGCCGTCCCGCTCAACCTCGTCTGCTCCTAGTCTTGCCTCTTCATCGCGATTGCGATACCCTTCCCTATAGCCGCCTCGCTTTCTATCCTTGTCTTTCCCACCGTCTCTATCACTGTTATCGCCTTCGCCGGTCCGCCGCCGGTCGTAGTGATTCGGCAAGCTGCGCCGCCGTCTATATCGCGGCGAGCGAGATCGCGAGTGGCTGTGCACGGGCGAGCGCGAGGGCGAGCGGCTGCGTTTGCGGTAGCGGCGGTGCGAGAGGCTCTTTTGGTCAGGAACGGGCGAGTGAGCGCGTGAGCGAGACCTGTGTCGAGAGCGTTGGCGCGGGCGGCCGCGGAGCGTGCTGTCGAGGTTGTTGTCGCTTCGACGGCGGTGCTGATCGCTTTCTTTTGGGGGAGAGGCGGCGTGGGATCGTTGGGGGGCTCCGTCGTTAAAGGACGGCGAGCGAGTTTTGGATGGCGAGCGTCGTTGCTTTTCGCGTCCGCGGTCTTGAGCGGTGTTTTGGATGGTGGACGATGGTTGTGCGGCTGGTCTAGTCCTCCGCTCGAGCTCGCCGCAATGTGCGATGAGAACAGGGTCAAGGGGACGGTCCTTATTGTCCACGTCGACTTTCGCTATGCGCTCGAGGACTGGTAGGCCGGAGACTACATGTCCGAAGATAGTGTGCTTCGTGTTGAGGTGCTCGCAAGGGGCCAGGGTGATGAAGAATCTAGCGCAGTCGACCATTAGCGTGAGGACGCCTGGAAGCAGATACTTGAGAGCGCGGAGTGCTCACTGACTACTGTTCGTTCCCTTTCCATAGTTGGCCATGCAGACCAGCCCCTCGCTGTCAATCTTTCTCCACCCGATGTTCTCGTCCTCAAACTCCCCGCCGTATATCGAGTCCCCACCAGTGCCGTCGCCCTTTGTGATATCACCGCCTTGAATCATGAATTCGTCGATCACGCGATGGAAGGGTGACAGCTTGTATGTCAGAGGGGGGTTCGAGCCGGTACATAGTGCGCGGAAGCTATTGAGTGTTCACGTTAGTCTGTGAGGTAACAATTCGGCGAACAGTAGGGGATTGAAGTGAGGTGAGCCGACGTACTTCTCGCATGTCTTTGGTGTCTTGTCTGTGAAGAGCTCGATGACCAGTCTTCCCGCAGGTTCGGTAGCTATGTGGACGTCCAGGAAGACTCGAGGACGGGATACCGAAGGGACAACCATACCTTGTATGACTAACTGGTCGGATTAGTGGGTGTTGAACACAGCGGTCCAGTCCTCTGCCTGAACCTGGAGGAAGTTGGAGCTTCGAGAATTGGGGAAGCTCGGAGGTGAAAGTGGCCGACAACTCTTGGCGTCACATGCAACGCTGGGAGAGAACTTTATGGACATGAAGTGTGCTCACCTGCAACTCAGGGTCGTTGGGTTTTGTTGTAAAGAAGAGGGCGGGCGAGTATATAAGGTATATACTTCTATGTGGGAAGATCCCAAGAACGGTGCATGTGACAAGATCACTTCCCTCCCTGCACACGACTAAGGTATTGTTGATATCAGATCTGCTGGCTATGCCCTGCTACAACTCTCAGATGTATAGCGAGCCTGTGAGATACCAGAAATCCTCTGTATAAGGCTTGTGGTCTTCTCTCGAATCAGTGTTGGCGGACCTCCACAAACTACAAGCGTCTCTCCGTTCCTCGCTCATGTCGCTTTCTTCGCATCCCTCTCCTTCTTCCGCAACGCCCTCTTCCTAATCCCCTCATGCATACTGCGATTCTGATCAACCACCACTCCATTCATTGTGCCCACAAACGTCGCCAGCGCCCAGTGCATCAGCCCGTGGCTCCAATACGGCGTGCTTGTATACGCAATCCCCTGCGCGCCACCACTGCGTCCGATCTTGCTCAACGCCGCTTTCACGAAGCCGCGGGGTGTGGGGATCGTCGCGCTCGCTCGGCGGATCTTGCTCATGGCAGAGGTGACGAGGTAGGACTGCACGAGCTGGACGTGCACACCGTGAGGTTTGAGCTCAGACCCGAGAGCTGTGGACCATTGTTGCAGGAAAGCTTTGGAGCCTGAGTAGGTTGCTAGAAGCGGTGTGGGGAGGATGCCGCCGAAGGAGGCCATAGTGAGGATGAGGCCGTGCCTTCGCAGGACCATGCCTGGGGCGATGAGTTGGGTGATTCTGAGGGTGCCGAGGCAGTTGATGGTGATGATGTCTCTGATCTCGTTCTCTGGCGTCTCGACAAATGGAACCGGGATGTCGTGGCTGAGTCCGACGTTGTTTATGAGGATGGAAATGTCGAGGTTGGCAATATGGCGTTTGAGCATGTCGTAATCAGAGTCTCTGTTTTGGGCGAAGTCCATGGCGACGGTCTTGGTCTGAACGGATGCATACTTGCTCTCCAGTTCGCGTGCGAGTGTGTCGAGCTTCGATTGTGTTCGAGAGACCAGTACGATGTTGAAGCCCTTGTCAGCGAGTTGGGTCGCATACTCTTTGCCTATGCCATCTGAAGCGCCTGTAACGACCGCCCAGGTGCCTTTGCGGCCAAACTTAGAGAGCTAGCATGCTGTTAGTCTATATGTCCTGCGTCCTTCAAGACGGTGTGCTCTCACGGAAGCTCCTGGAAGGACAAACAAGCTCAGCAGCACTCTAACGAAGCTGAAGAGCTTGACAGAGATGTATAGAAGGCCAATTGCGGCCAATGCCTGCGCCATTGGTCGGGAAAGATAGCTGTCCATGCTGACGAGAATCTTGAAGCTGCGCAGACTCAGATGGAGGTAGGTGATGACTGTCTTCCCAGCGAGGTTGAGCTCGTGTATCCCAACTGGCAACCGCTGGACCCTGCATGAGCTTTTGTTTCTCATGACCAGCAGCCCACATCACTTTCTGGAACAACAGCAGCGGAGCCGACAATCTCTACAGAAGAAAGACACGAAGCTATAGCCCACAAGACCCGACCGCTCCAATGTCTTATTTGTCCTCCTACCTCCCACCCGGCGACGGTCTCCTCCCGCGCTGGCTTCTCCTCGTACATCCTCCAAACCCCGTCCCCCTCCCTCTCATTCATCCCTCCATCAATTCTCCTCTCTAACACCCTCCCCAGGTCTCCACAATCGCCCTCGGCAACTCCATACAAGCCTACACAACCCTACACTACACGCAGCGCCTCTATTCTGGGCCCTCTCCCACCACCCCCTCCACCTCCACTACCGCCCCCTCCACATCCCCCGCCACGCCTCTGCAAGCGCGCACGTTCGGCACCTGGACGTTCCTGCAGTCCCTCGTGCGTCTCTACGGCGCCTACCACATCTCCGACCCACTGATGTACGAGCTGGTGCTGTGGACGTACGGCATCGCGTTCGCGCACTTCGTCAGCGAGTGGCTGGTCTTTCGCACCGCGCGGTGGGGCGTCCCGCTCGCATTTCCGGTGGCGATCAGTACGGGGAGTTTGGTGTGGATGGTGGCGCAGTGGGGGTGGTATGTGCGGTGAGGTGGGAGTCGCTTTGGAAAGGGAGGAATGGAAGGACATAGGGCGGTAGAGGAGGTGAGCAGAGGAGCCAATGAGGAGGAGACTGTAGAATTTGAGATGCGATGGATGAGATATCTGAAGGCTACGGCTGATCGCCAAGCCAGTCCTGCTTGCTGCGGCAAAAGCACTCGGAATGGTATTTTACCCAAGTGGTTATCCAGACCTGTTCATAACGAATGCTGAGCTTGTCGATGCCACTTCCGTACCCTATATACATCCCACTCTTTCGTCTCCAGTGCTCATCCCAACTTCTTCCTATACAGCTCGCCCCCGCAATCTCGCAATCTGGCCGCTGCTTGTTCCGGTGTGATATCCCTCTGCGGCTCAGCCATCAACTCATAGCCGACTAAGAACTTTCTGACCGTCGCGCTGCGCAGCAGCGGCGGGTAGAAGTGGAGGTGGAGATGGCTGGCCTCTATCTCTTCCTTAGTACCCTCCAGTGGAGCTTGGTGGATGCCCATGCCTGTGTACTTCCATCAGCCTTGGAGCTCTATGGATCGTGGAAGAGCGGAGATAGGAGTGGCGCCTCACTGTATGGAAATTGCGTCTCGAACAGATTGTCATATCGCGTCGTCACCTCCGCAATCGCCTCTGCAAGATCTTGCTTCTCCTTGTCGGTCAGATCCACCAGAGCTCGCTTGTGTTCCTTGGCCAGAACCATCACCTCGAAAGGCCATGTTGCCCACCAGGGACACAGGGCCAAGAAGGAGCCGTTCTCAAACACGATCCGCTCTTTTTGAGTAGCTTCAAGCGTCGCGTAGTCTTCCAGCATATTCGCGCCTCCCTGCTCTCGTCGGTACTTCTGCAACTGCGTGAGCTCAAGACCAGGCTCCTCGGGCGTGCCGGTCGTAACCCAGACTTGGCCATGAGGATGCGGATTCGAGCATCCCATTGCAGAGCCCTTGTTCTCGAAGATCTGCATGTATCTGTACTGTGCGTTCGGCGTCGCAGGAGACTCGCTGTGGCCGTGAGGTGCCAAGGTGGTGGGCTGAGCAACTTGCGCGAGAGGGGATTTGGGAGAGAGGTGGGAGGTGTAGATATTCGTCCATGTGTTTATGATTGGGAGAATTTGGGAGGGCGAGAGGTCGGCGAGCGTCAAATTGTGGGAGGGAGAGAAAGTCAAGACGTAGCATTTGCCTTTGACGCCTTCGGCGCGGAGTAGCATGGTTGATAGGCCTTTTGTATAGGGGTGAATGGAGGGTGGCTTTCCGAACTTTACAAGGGAAAATTGCGTACTGCCATCCCTATCCGCACTTTCATAGTCCGCCTGCTCCTCTTTCACAGCACTATAGTCGTTGACGAAGACGAATGTGCTCTCGTAATTCGGATTGACGTCGCCTTGTGCGCGCTTGTTGCCAGGACATAGATAGCACTGCAACATTTCAGAGCATGCCCTTTCAAGCTGTGACTATCTTCCCAGCCTACCGAAGGGTCGTATTGTGGCAGAGTAGTCTTGGACGCAGCTTCTTGCGCACCTCTGTGCACAAGGAAACCTGTCAACTCATCGAATCACCTGGCAACAGGATGATACAGCTCTTACTGCCATGGTCTTTTGGTCCTATGGGGGGAGACGAGAATCCAGCTGTCGCGCAGAGGATTGTAGCGCCGGTGAGAGATGTCGTCCAAGATCGCGTCTGGCATCTTTTGAATGTATTACTGATGACCAGATGAATGAAGTAGTATGGATGATTCAACAAGAAATGATCGAGTCTAGAAGGAACAGCTTTCCAAAGATCTTCGACTAAATGACGGCTGCGGGGCAGCACTTTCACGCCTAAAGACGCAGGGCCAGATTTAACCGTTCATTAGACAGCCGTCTCAACAGATGTGTGAATGCGGTTCGTCTGCCATACACCAGAATAACAGCCGGTGCTAAGTCCCTATCACGTAACGTACTCAGCGTCCTTTTCGACTTCTCTATGACTCTTGGGTGAGCAGTGCTGACATGTGTTGGTGGTGTGGGCACGTCTTGTTCTGTGGTTGTAGAGGCGCGAGCTAAGCTTTCTCGGTGCTCCGGCGCGGAATAACTCACAAGGCGGAAGGTAAGATAGACAGCTGGAGACGCGCGCGTCTGTAGCTCTTTAGCATGCTATAGTAGAGCTGTGGAAATAGGTACCTACATCAAGCTTCTTCCTCCATCACTCCGCCCTTCCTGCAAAGCTTTGAGTCTAGCCGCTACCTTGACCTGAACAACTAGAATGGCCGCCATGATGCCCAGCGGCCAAGCCTCATCAAACCCGTACGAGCATTACGACAGCTCGGCAATTGAGCAGGACTTGATCGATCCCGATGATGGTAGGACCTCCCTCTATACCTTACTAGAGCTACAATAATGACCGGTATCTAGCTGGCCTTGACGACCTCGACGACCCGCTCCAATCCACCTCTGACCGCGCACCCTTGACTGGCAACATCCAATCGCAGTCCTCCTCCAACAATCGGGATGCACAATCCTACCTTACCTCCTCAATCCCCGGAGAAGACCGTCGAGCGCCAGTAAACACGATTGATGAGACGGTATGGGAGACTCTATCAAGGGATCTATTAGCAGTATGGGAGAAGATGCGGCAGGTGCTGTGGCCCAAGTACCTTCTAGGTGGCATTCTTCAGAGAGGTGGAGGCATCGGCGGGGCTGAGAGGGGAGAGGGAGATAGTCTGGCTGGTGGCGCAAGAGGGATTGCTGGGAGGTGGCCGGATGCCGACGTGGTCTTGCAGGCTGGCATGAGCGAAGGGTTGCGAGATTGGGATCTCTGGTAAGAGTTACCTGCGGCTGAAAGACAGATGGTTTTGAGCATGCACTGACTGTCTGTGTAGGGGACCGCTCCTCTTCTGCATCTTGCTTAGCTTTCTGTTGTCCAGAGGGGCTCAGGACGATCAGCGGTCACTGGTCTTTTCGGGAGTCTTCGCTATGGTGTGGATCGGTGAGGCCGTGGTGACTCTCCAGATCAAGCTCCTTGGTGGGAACATGTGGGTGTACTCTGATCGACGAAACATTTGGCATAGTATTGACGTCCGCACCAGCTCCTTCTTCCAAGCTGTCTGTATCATCGGCTACACACTATTTCCTCTTGTCATCGCAGCACTACTAAGTGCTCTCCATCTTCCGGTCATCGCACGCATACCCGTCTATCTCGTTCTTGTTGCCTGGTCTCTTGCCGCCGGTGTGAGCATTCTCGGGGGTTCTGGTGTCGTGAAGAACCGGGTTGGTATCGCAGTATACCCGCTTTTCGTGTTCTATATCGGTCTTGGGTGTTTGTGCTTCATCAGCTAGGGGGATTTCCGCATTAGACTTTGCTTCGACTTGGAAGGGCCAGACTTTGGTCGGTGCTATATTCGTTGTCGTCTAACAAAAAAGGTTTTTAAATTATACACCTTAAGTGATGCTCCCCCAGGTATCATCGTGCATGTTGGACTCGGCCTGTAAATTGAGAACACGCAACAGTGAGCTCACTGCTGCAAGTTGTACTATTCTAAGCTCCGAACATGATCACAAAGTAGTGTGTTTTACTACACGCCGTGCTTCGCACATTCCATGAACGGCAGGGATTGTGAGCGGCCCACTACACCCCGGGGAAATCAAGCCCAGATCTCGCCCACTTCCATGGCAGCGCCAAATCACCTCTTACGAGTACAACTTGTGTCCTGCCAGCACGCCGCCTAGTTCACCCTTCGCGTACCTTGCTACTCCCTTCCAAGGCTTGTCGGAAGTGTGAGCGCTTTGTTCGACAAAGAAGCCTTGAATCGGTGGAAAGGTCGTAAGGCACAGCATCCTGTCCAGCGACCACCGCCTGTCGCAGCTGCAGCTATCCGAGAGTGCTTCATCACTGCATCACAAGCTTGCAATCTCGGCGCCTGTGCAGCATCGCAGCTCTTCGAAACTGCATCGTCCTCGCTCGACGTATTCTTCAACGACACCTCCATTTAGGTACAATTCTCACTTCCCCTTCTTCAACTTCGTCAAATGGCCCGACTGACTGTGCATCTCTACCCTAGCTAGCTTCTCTGCTGTTCTGAAGAACACGCTCCTACACCCAAAAGCCAATCGATCGAGCGTCCACCTGTCACGCGGAACAGCACCGCCGAGGTCACGGTCACAGAGTTTTGTCCTCCAGCTACTCTACGACTTGTCACATTTGTCTTGAATAGGCACTGCATACCTCCTCGGACGACGGCAATACCCCAGAGCCCTCCGCCCCTGTCGAGATCGAACTCAAACTCGGTGTCTACACAATGACCCGAGCGAGCGCTCAGCGGCAATTGACACCCCAACCTTCTGAGCGGTCAGCACCATCGGATACTGTGTTGAGCCCCAAAAGCTCCTCCCCCACTATGCCACCGCCTCCCGTACAAGATGCTGGCGTCCTGCGTGACGCCAAGAGTGGTGAGCGGCCAGTACGGGGAAAACTGAAAAAAACATCTATCGCCACTCTGCCCGATGAAATCAGGCCACATTCTGGGGAGAACATTGATATGCCGCAGGCAAATGGTGTTGGAATTGCTGAGGAGGTGTCTTCGGAGGGGGCTGTCAATCAGAGGAGTGTGGATACCGAAAGAGGACGGCTGAGCAGAAAGCGAAGTCTCGAGGACCCAGAAGCCGGGAACGCCGAGCTCGAGTTGGCAGCCAAACCCGGCAAGCATGTTCGCAAGCGCTCGCGAGATGTCAACCCTGGTGAAAAGGAGTACGAACTCGGGCAAAGAAAGGATTCGGTCGAGAGTGCTGTCCACGAGGAGGACGAGACGCCGACCATTGACGCCGGGGCAGCTAGGGAGACCGACAAAACACTAACGACGAGTAGCAATGATGCTCTGACATCTGTGCTCACGTCAGAGAACGTAGATGAAGAACCTCGAGAAAGAGTGGTCAGTCCAAAGAACAAACGGAGCCGCGATCAGTTTCAGAATGACCAGAAGGAAGTTTCCAGGCCAACAACAGAGCGGAATGGCGAAGGTAGGACATCTTCTGATGGGAACAACGAAGAAGAGACTTCTGGTAGCGTTCCCGATACAGCAGTAGAGCCGAAGACAAAGAGGCATAGAGACAGCGCCAGTCCACGTCAGTCTGACGGCGAAGAGGAGGAGAAGAAGTCTCAGAAGGAGGTACGATCTCTTACGTTTAGCGGACATATTGGTAACCTGCTAATCATATCTTAGATACCTGCATCGAGGGGGTTCGCGAACACATCCGACGTATCTTCATTCGCCGCTCCAGCTGGAAGCAAGCCACCATCCGCACAACCCCAAACGTCATCAAGTGCGTTCGCAAGTTCAGGATTCGGTGCACTGGCAAGCTCAAAGACATCTGGTTTCGGTGCTCTTGGTAACTCAGTAGGCTCTGCAAGTCCATTCGGTGCGATCAGCGGAGCAGGCAAGCCTGCAGGCTCTAGCTTTGCATCAAGCAGTACAACGGCCACCGAGCCAGCAAAGAGTGGCGCTTTTGGTGGACTGTCTACTGCAGGCACCATGTCTACATTTGGCAACGTTGGCGGAAGCGGGTTTGGATCTGGTGCCTCGGGCTTTAGCAAGATAGGAGGAGGGTTCGGTGGTGGATTTGGCTCGTTCGCTGGTGGCAATCTGTCGAGCTTCGCAAGCAAGACCGGCTCCGGCATCCTCGGTATTAGCGACAAGCCTGCTAAGGCTTTTGGAGCCGCACCCGAAGAGGACGACGAAGAAGGGTCTGGAGACGAAGAGGACGACGGTGAGATCAAGTCTCCGCGTGGTGAGGAAGAGAAGAAGGACAAAAGATTTTTTGAACAGAAAGGTAAGCCCGCTTTTCGTTTGCTCTTCGCTGCGTCAAGCCGACCTCTGCCTGCGTAGTATCTGTCTAATACCTTGCAACAGTCGATACTGGAGAAGAGGACGAGATCACCGAGTTTACCTGCAGGGCTAAGATATACAATTTCGGGAAGACGTCGGGTGAGAAAAAGGAGTGGAAGGAGCGAGGTCTAGGCAATCTCAAACTCAACGTGACTTACCCTGTCAATGGCGACAACGAGGAGAGGCCAAAGTTGAAAGCACGATTCGTACTGCGCGCCGAGGGATCGCAAAGAGTCGCGCTCAACTCACCAATCCTTAAGGAGCTCAAGATAGGAAATCCTCAAGGCGGGCCCCCGGTAGGCGGATACGTCTACTTCACGGGCTCTGTAGACGACAAGCCTCAACTGGAGCTCTTGCAGCTGAAGGTACGTACGCAGCTACACTCTGTGTTTCCTCAGCCCATTGGTCTTTGATCGTCCTTGTCTTCCATTCTTTCAAGGGTCTCGCTTACGTCTTGTAGATGAAGCAGCAATTTGCAGTGGAGCTTTGCGAGAGGATTGCCGACCTCCAGAAAGACATGTGAATTTCTGTCTCATACTCGTCGAATCGCAGTGGGGGCGGTTGCCACGCTCATCAATCAGGGAGTTGCGGCGTTCGGATACCTGTTCTACTTCCTTCTCCGCGCACCAGGCACGTGCACATGCGAGCCCTGTTCTCTTCGAGTCTGCCCTGAGGCTCCATGGGTCTGCACGGCTCATTTATGCAACCCGCCAATGCACATTGCATCTGCATCTGCATTTTGGTACAGGCGTAGCCGGGGGCCGACTCTCACTGTAGACTGCTTCCGTGGGTTTGGTGCGATCAATGGCATTGGGCGCCAGGGACAGGGATGGAACCGTGCTATGCACTGGGTTCAAAGCGATGCTCAGATGATCATTTTGTGTCTTGTATCCTGTATTAGGAGGCATAGTAAATACTTGTTTACACAATCTACTGACATATTGATTGATCCGTGACCTGGCGTATCCATACAGCGCGAAGACACGACCGTATATAACATTCTATGTCTAACTTCCTCTTCCGAGACTCGTCTGCCCCAATGTAGTCTCCCGCTGACCAGGAGCTTGCTCACATGTGTGAACCCTCCGACCATTTGAATACCCTCTGTTCCTTCCGTCAACTGCTCGGCGTGGCGTTTCTGCCTGAGTCGTAGTCTCGGTCTACATCGTGACGACCTGGCCAACACTGCAATGCAGCTGCAATGGTGAAGCTACAGGCCGCTACGGTTTCGAACAAGATAGCGCGGAAGAGGAAGAGAAAGACCGTAGAAGACAATGACACGACTGAACCCTCAACACCACCTCCACCTGATGTCGAACCCGAGGACAGCTTGACATCAGGTTCCGCGACCGCGACTGTACCCACAAAGATCCACGATGGAGGCAAGAAACCTCGACGGACTCCCAAAGGCAAGAGTGATGCACCAAGGCCACCAGTTCTTCGGCGAAACTCCTCTACGATCATTGAATCGTCTATCCCTTGGCCGCCACACTTCACGAAATTGGCGCAGACGCATAGAGCACTGAACCTAGTATACACGTTCTGCTGCACGCGGAAGCAATTGGCCACGACGTTTGAGACCATCAAGACCGCTGTAGAGGGCCACATAAAGCGTGAGCTTTTGATCAAAGATGTTGCTCAGGTCACGGCGCTCATACCGAGAGCTATCAACTTCGCATATGTAGACGAGGCAATGCTGCAGGTGAACCTCATGGGTCAAGGAGAGGGCCTGAAAGGAAGAAGCGCTAAGGAGCTCATTTCCGTCGGAAAGGAGAAAGATGAGGAGAAGGAACATAAAGAGGTCCTGCTCTTTGAATTTATCGATGGTGATTTGAAGCGGCAGGTGCAGCATGCGAAGACTGGAGAGCCAACGAAGCCGATGCGCAGCCTGAGAGAGGAGGACCTGAAGATGCCGGTCTTTAGTCAGAAGCAGATGTTGAAGCTGATTGAGAAGAGGAACGTCAAGTTCACGTCTGCCGTCAATGGGTACCTCAACGACTGCGCAGCGGAGAACGTCGACCCAGTTGAGAAGCTTCAGGTCGAGTCTGTACTCTACATACCAGCGCCTTCAGAGAGCAGAGCCTCTACACCTTCCGTTGAGTCAAGAGCTCGGCTACCGGCAAGTATACCAAACGAGCGGGATACAATCCCTGAGATCGTTTCGGAGATCAAGACGCTGGAGTGGTACACTGGCCAGATCGTGCCCGACGGTCACAGAGTCTTCGATCCTCAACCGCCTATATATGGCGAGCTGAATTTTGAGATGTCGCAGAACTTGGTCAACGCACTATACAACACCCGCGGTATCACTCAATTATACTCACATCAAGCCGAGGCCATCAACAATTTGTACGACGGTCACAATGTTATTGTCTCGACGTCTACCAGTTCGGGGAAGTCCTTGATCTATCAGATCCCTGTGCTGCACGAACTGGAGAACGATCCGAACTCGCGAGCCATGTACATATTCCCAACTAAAGCCTTGGCGCAAGATCAGCGCCGGAGTCTGAAAGATCTGTTACGGTTCATGGATGGCCTGCAAGATCTCGTAGTAGAGACATTTGATGGCGATACGGCGATGCCGGATCGAAACCACATCAGGGATGAAGCGAGGATCATCTTTACCAATCCGGACATGCTGCACATCACTGTCCTACCGCAAGAGGAGTCGTGGAGAACTTTCCTACAGAACCTCAAGTTCGTGGTGGTGGACGAGTTACACGTCTACAACGGCCTGTTCGGATCTCACGTAGCACTTATCATGAGGCGGCTGAGAAGGATATGTGCTGCGGTGGGGAACCGTCACATCAAATTCATCTCATGTTCAGCCACTGTTGCGAACCCGGAAGAGCATATGAAGACCATTTTCGGCGTCGATCAGGTCAAGCTGACTGACTTTGATGGGTCACCATCTGGAAGGAAGGAGTTCCTTTGTTGGAACACGCCATTCAAGGACCCGGCTGATCCAACTTCGGGCAGAGGCAATACTTTGGTAGAAGCTGCAAAGTTGTTCTGTCAGCTTATCCTGCGGGGTGTGAGGGTCATCGCCTTCTGTCGCATTAGGAGAAAGTGTGAGGAGCTGCTGGGAGCTGTCAAGCAAGAGTTGACTTTTCTCGAGAGGTCTAGTGCTATGGCGCGGGTGATGGCCTATCGTGGTGGCTACTCACCACAGGATCGAAGGAGGATTGAGAAAGAGATGTTCGAGGGAAAGCTCGTGGGTATCGTAGCGACGAGCGCTCTTGAGCTGGGGGTCGACATTGGCTCGCTGGACGCTGTCATCACGGTCGGTTTTCCATACACTATCTCGAATCTGAGGCAACAGAGCGGTCGCGCTGGTCGACGAAACAAAGACTCGCTGTCCGTTCTTGTCGGCGACTGCTTCCCGACGGATCAGTACTACAAGGAGAATCCAGACGAAATCTTCACAAAACCAAACTGCGAGCTTCAAGTTGATCTGACGAACATGCTGGTCCTGGAGGGACACATACAATGCGCTGCCTATGAAATGCCCATTCGCCCAGATGAGGACAAAGCCTACTTCGGTAAGCTGCTCCCAGACATCGCCGAAGACCGAATGCGTAAAGACCAGCTGGGCTTCTACCACACGGACGAGCGATTTCTCCCTCACCCCTATCGTTATGTCGCCATCCGTGATACCGAAGATTCCCACTTTGCCATTATCGACACAACGAACGGCCGCAACATTGTGCTCGAAGAGCTCGAAGCCTCCCGTGCTTTCTACAGCATCTATGAAGGTGCCATCTTCCTTCACCAAGGAAACAGCTACTTAGTCAAGGAGTTCTCGCAGGAACGCATGATTGCCAAGGTCGAATTTGTCAGAGTGGATTGGACAACGCAGTCGCGTGACTACACCGACATTGACCCCATAGAAACAGAAGCCATCCGTCGCATACCGGACTCGCTGTCCCGGGCGTTCTTTGGTATAATCAAGGTGCATCAAGTGGTATTCGGATTTTTCAAAATAGACAAGAGACGCAGGATCCTTGACGCCGTGGAGGTAGAACACCCGCCTATTGTCATCTTCAGCAAAGGCATGTGGCTCGACGTGCCCAAGTCCGCCATCGAGATCCTGAACTCCCACCGCCTCAACGTTGCAGGCGCTATCCACGCCGCCGAGCACGCCATCCTAAGCCTGATGCCCAACTTCGTTATCAGCATGCCCGGCGACGTACACACGGAGTGCAAGATCGCCATCAAGGAGTTCGCCAAGAAGGAAACGGCGCGCAAGCGGCCCGCGCGCCTGACCTTCTACGACGCCAAAGGCGGCGCCGGCGGGTCCGGCATCAGCACCAAGGCCTTCGAGTTCATCGACATCTTGCTCGCGCAGGCGTGCAAGCGCGTCGAGCGTTGTCACTGCCATGGGGGCTGTCTCGAGTGCTGCTGCAGCGAGAGGTGCAAGTACGCGAATTAGGTCATGAGCAAGGCGGGCGCGGAGGTCATTCTGAAGACGCTGTTGAACTTTGAAATCGATGTCGACGCCTTGCCGTGGGGAGAGGACGAGGTTGCGCCCGCGGGTATTGAGACGGTTGTCGTTGCTGAGGAGGTCAGGCCGGCGAGGGGGAGAGTAGTAGAGGTTGTAGAGGTCAAAAGGGAGAAGGGTGTCGTTGTCGTCGTAGATGATGATGGTGGTGGCGGAGAGGGAGGACAAGATGACGGAGTTGTTGTCATCAAGGAAGAGCCTGGAGATGCTTGACAGGCATAGACGATAGAGAACGCATGGGTACTGTTAGAGAGATAGAGCAAAGACAAGCACATTGCATGACTTGCAAGCCGTAGAAGACGCTGTCGGACATGAGGTATGGCTACAGCGATGAGGTGTCATATATAACATCAAGGGTCAAGACGTTGCCAGACCCCGATCCAATGTGACGCGAACGCGTGCATCGCGACTTCCACTCCCGCTTTCCGATTCACTACATAATCATCGAATCGCTGTCAGACCACAGAACCAACCCATTGAGCGGATTGTATTCGGCGGCGAAGCTTTTTGGCTTGAGATGCACGGAACGAGAATCATATTGCACCTTCGCCAGCAGTTGCACGATGATCGACTCCCAAAACCCGCCAAAGAGGAGGAAACTCGAGTCCCCTCGAACACCGACCTCTGCCACTGCCGGCATCCTAAAGCGCCCAACGAGGAGCGGATCTTTGCGTACAGCACTTGCCGACGCTGCTAGAGCTCCAAATGGCATTGTTGGAGCCGGTACGAATGGCACGAAACCCCCTACAGAATCGCCGCTTCATAACGGCACCAGTTCAAAAAAGCATAAACTCGAGGACAGCAGAGACGAGCCGGACCCATACGACGACATCGAGGGAGCATACACGGCAACTACACCTGCAAAGAAGCTCCGTGAACGCCTTGCGAAGGTGTCTCAAGAAGCCAAGACACCCAAACCTAAGGATGCGTTCGTGAAGAGCGACGGCGTTGCCAACACCCCACAAGGCGACGAAACAGACGAACTCGGTCCTTCTTCGACTGTGTGCTCGAGTACCAGATCACGGCGACAGTCACGCAAGGTGCAGGAGGCCGCGCATACGAGCGCTGTTGCGGCGACGGTTTCACAAGCAAAGACAAAGAAGACGCGTGAGGCGGAGTTCAGGGAGCTGGAAGAACTTGGGCGGAAGTTGGGTAATGTGGACACTCCTCGAAAGAAGGCGCAGGCTGCGAAGAAGACCACGAATGACGAGTCGGGACCAAGGACGTCTACACCTGCTTCGGCCAAGGCATTGTCGCGGCGGCAAGACAACGATACACGTTCCATAGCGAGTGGTGAGGTTGAGGTTGAAGTTTCAAGCCTTGGAGAGCACATGAAGTTCGACATAGCAGTTCGAACCCGAGCAAGCGAAGACGAGGCGTTCGCTATGATAAAGACCATTCTCCTCGAGAGGATGACAGGAAGGCGGCCAATACCGCTCACAGGACTCGACAAGGAGTATAACGAAGTCCACAGCCTTCTTCAGCAGACGGTCGCAGCTGGAGAAGGCAATTCAATGCTCATTATTGGGACGCGAGGCAGCGGCAAGAGCGCCTTAGTGAACAAAGCCATCACGGAGCTCTCAAACTCTCACGACAGTGATTTCCACGTCATCAGACTGCACGGCTCCATCCACACGGACGACAAGCTTGCCCTGCGCGAGGTCTGGCGACAGCTGCGCCGGGAGATGTTGGTCGACGACGACACGCTCGGGAAAAACTACGCCGACACTCTGGCCACACTGCTAGCCCTGCTGTCCCACAAGTCGACCGACGGATCAGAGCAGATCTCGCAATCCGTCGTCTTCGTCCTTGACGAGTTCGACCTCTTCGCCGCTCACCCCCGCCAGACGCTCCTCTACAACCTCTTCGACAACGCGCAGTCCAACGGCGCCCCGATCGCTGTACTGGGTCTAACGACTCGGTTCGACGTGGCGGAGAGCATGGAGAAGCGCGTCAAGAGCCGGTTCAGCCATCGATACGTGCACGTCCCGTCGCCGAAGAGCTTTACCGCCTTCCAGGAGATCTGCAAAGCCGCGTTACAGGTGCAGCCTGGAGAGCCGAACGTGGAGGCGGCTGCATGCAGCAGCGCTCTGACGACCTGGAACTCGGCCATCGACGACCTCTTCGGCTCCACTGTCACGTCGCCACTGATAGCGCACTTGCGCTCCATCTACCACAAGAGCAAGTCCATTCCCGACATCCTCACCTTGTTCCTCCCCCTCCTCGCCACCCTCCCCTCTCCCCTTCCCTTCCCCTCGTCCCTGACCACCTACCTCTCCCAGCACCTCGCCCACCCCGCTTCCCTCTCGACCCTCCTCCCCGCGGACTCCTCCCTCGCTATCCTCCCGCACCTCTCGCACCTCGAGCTCGCCCTCCTCATCGCCGCCGCCCGCCTCGATATCATCGACGCCAGCGCTGGCCTGACCAATTTCGGCCTCGCTACCAGCACTACACCTCGCTCGTCAGCCGCGGCCGCGTGCAGGCGTCCGCGTCCGGCGCCGCGGCCGTCGGCGGCGTGGCTGGCGGCAGGCTGTGGGGCAAGGAGGTCGCCGC
>AYQD01000026.1:0-26885 GCA_000504465.1 Cryomyces antarcticus CCFEE 534 | reverse complement strand
CTGTCGTGACATTCGCGAGTTAGCTGTGGGGCCTGCGCGGTTGGAGGTGGGCGAGGTGCCAGGCGGCTGTTGTGTGTGTGTGTATGTGTGTGTGTCTGTTGGGGGGGGGGGGTGTGTGTAGGAGCGTGTACGTTCTGCTCTGGTGGCGAAGGGGTGCTGGGGGCGAGGTTGGCTAGGGGAAGGAGAGAATGCGTACGGCGTTCCCGGCTCCAAACTTCTTCTCCGTGGCGATGATGCCGCCGCTCCTCTGCGCCGCGTTGAGAGCACTCTTGCCTCTGATGACCGTCTCCTTCTGCGACGCACCGGCGCCGCGTGTCTTGCTGCCGATCTTGGTCACGGTGTCCCAGTCCTCCGACATCTTGGCGGCAGGTCGTGTGGTGTTCTTTTTGTGGAGCAGGCGAGGTGTGTTGGTGGAGGCGAGGCTTGAGTGAGCTGAGTTGAGTTGTGGATGTGAGAGTTGAGTGGAGGCTTGAAGTGAGGGAGATGTGTGTTTGTTGGTTGAGGCGAGTGAGGTTTGTCAATGAGGCAGAGGCTCGAACGGGGTTTTGTGATTGTGCTTGTGCTTGTGATGGCGCAGTCACTTTCTTTGGCTCGTCTGGGAAGTGTGTCATAGGCCGGAGACCTGCGCTAAGCCCGACGTGGCGTGCGGTGTTCTACGACTTTCGCTTCACTACTCCATGCATAACTTACTTCCTGTGGCAACACCGCTGTGCTGCAAAGGGACGGTTTGGAAGCACAAAACCATTCAGCATCCCTTTACAACCGCGGGCTTTCAGAAGACACTCCGGCGCCTATGCGGTAGCCAGTTGTGTATCTAAAACTTGACTCGAGGTGCTGCTACCAGAATTGCTGTTAAAGGCGTCTTATCCTTCTATGAGCTACTGCTATGGCGCTTTCGTCTATTTCTGGCAGACTTTGACTCGCCCTTTTACCATGCAAACGCCCTTCTGATACCCGCCGAAAGCCTGACCCAAGTACGAGAGCCACCGAAAAGCCAAGCCCTGTTAAAGTCGACACCGCCGAGAAGTACACTAAAGAGTTACCAATAGACACTAAACATTAAGAAAGCCAGTGATGGTCCCTCCGTACGCCCTGGGCAAAAGCAATCAAGCGCCGATGTTTGATAAAGCCAAGGCCGCCACCTGTAGTCCCAAAATTACCGTAAACGAGCCTGAAACAGGAGGTATCGAAGTTGATCAGGCTAGAAGATACCAGCGTCCTCAGACTCGACCGCTTTGAGGAAGACGTCGTAGCGGGTGACAGCACCGAGGGCACGCTTCATGTGAGCGTTGACGATCTGGAGTCCGTAGACGTAGGAGGCATTAACCCAGCCGAATCTGCGATTCCGTCAGTGACATGTTCCCCTTTGGCAATCCGCTGAAACGACAGTAGTTGTGACTTACCCCTCTCGGGCCACGCCCTTGAAGTCACTGCCTTGGTTGCCATACTCCGCCTCGACCTTGTGCGGATCTACCGGCCGCGTGACATCGTATTTCTCCACGACAATGCCATTGAAGTCCACGAAAGCTTTGGTGACCATGTAGATCCATCTGTAGGCCAGCCTTTGCGCATCGGCTTCGTACCCGAAGCGCATAAGACCCGTCCAGGCGAGTATCTGCTGCGGCGCCCAGCCAAAAGGGTAATCCCACTGCCGGTTGGGTCGGTCAAGTCCAGTACGTCCGCGCGACTCCTCGGTTCCGGACACAAGGCCACCGAACGCTTCGAACTTGGGGAGAGCCTTGTTCACCATCAAACCAGCTTGTCGGGGCGTACACACGCCAGCCCACATGGCCCAGAAGGTAGTGGCGCTCTCATAGTCTGTGCGCTCTTTCTTGACGGTGTTGTAGTCAAAGTACATGTCCTTCTCCTCGTTCCACATGTACTTGTCGATGAGCTGCCGTCGCTTCTTGGCCCGACGGTCCCAGGTCGCGGATGTCTCCACACGATCCGCCTTCTGGTCTTTGGTGCAGAATTCGGCCGGCACAATCAGTCGGTCACCAAAGAATGCGCGGATGGTACGGGCAATATCAGTCTCGTACTTGTATAGAAGAGAGTTGAGGTCTATTGTGGCAAGGTTAGCTGCGACTTTCTCGAGTCTGTATGAGGTGTCGTGGCCCGATTCTCGCACCGCTCGATCGTGCAAGAAGTAGTCGTCTAGTTCGGGCTCGAACACGTTGCCGTGGTTGTAAGCTTGCACGAATTCGTCGAACGTCATGCCATGTTTCTGGGCGTATGGTTCGAGCACGTGAGTGAAATGTGAAGCCTCCGTCTCAGGCGGCACTCCCAGGCCTCCAGGACGGTACCTAGACAGGCCTGATTCGGCATCCAATCTCGGCGAAGACATCCATACGCTGTGGTACTCTTTGATGGCTGCCAAGATTGCCTCGCGAAGGAACTCGAGAGATCCGGGTTCGTGTTTGATCCTCTCGTAAACTCTGAGAGCCATGTCTGTAAGGAATGGAGGCTGAGAGCGGCAGAGGTAGTAGGATCGATTTGCGTTGAGGATCTTGCCGTAGTGCTTGATGCAGAAGCAGAAGTGTTGGACCATGGACTTTGCCAGATCGACCTTGTCGTTGACCAGCAGTCCCAAGGACTCCATATAGCTATCCCAACCGTATAGCTCATTGAACCGACCTCCAGGCACGACGAAAGGTAGACCCTCGAAGTCTGGCTCGCCAGCAGGCGTGTCTTCGACTCTTTTCATAGCGACGGCCAACAAGCCGGGTGCTTTGTTCAGGTCACGAACATATTCATCGTTGTCACAGTCTGGACGGAGCCACTGCACGTCTAGCCGCATGTCTGGATGCTCTCTAGCAATTCTTGTGTAGTACTCGTACTGCTCCGGTGCTCCAACAGGTATGTATATTCTTGGCCGTGGATCAGCAGTCCAATCTTTGGGGTCGGTTCCCACTTTCTCGATGTTCGAGCCATCAATGCGTCGTGTAAGGCCACTCCAAAACGAATCCTTGATCAGTCGAGCGAGACGATTGACCGGGTTCTCGTTGAGTCGTGCTTCATCGAGGATGATGTGTTTCCGGCCGTAGCCTTTGGCAAGTGTGAGCTCCTGGAGGAGGTTGGATAGCATATAGGTGCCGCGAACATCGAAGCGGTTGAAGCCATCAGAAGCCACTGTTCCCAGTGACAGAGTCTACACAGTGCGTCAGCTGCATGTTCCCTCATGCACACACCGTTGTTCCTCACCTTTGGTCCGTCGTCTTCAATTGTGATCTGTACATTGTTGTCGGTGTCCTCTCGGGAGAGCAGGATTTCCAAGGTCTCTGCTACTGGAACGAGGAATTTGCGTGGTGCCTGTCCATGCTCGTCTGCCCATGATCCGGATCAGTGGTCGAGATCCCCTACTGAAGCTTTGCGTGAAGGCTCACCGTGACTCGATCGTCTCATCGGCGCCTTTGTGCCAACGAGCTGACCAGGACGGCGGGTGGCCGAGTCAATCTATGGATGGGGAGCGTATCAGCGTCCGTCTGATGCTACGTGCATGCGAGGCGAGCCTACCGTCGAGTACGTCCTGGACTTGACATGTCTCTTGGCTGTGTGAGACTCTCCATAGTAGATGTGCGCCGCCGAATACGGGTCGAATTCGACGGATGGCTTTCGGATGTGCTGACGGCTTTGCGTGCTCATTCTACGATTGTGAGGCTCGGAATGGCGTGTGAATTGTCGATGACTAGGTATGGAGGTGAAGCTGCAATGCTAGGGATAGCAGGCTTAGACGAGTTGGTTTTCAGGTTAGAGAGGACGTTCTCACTACAGTGGTGGTTGTGCTGTGCGAATGGGCGCGTAGGTAATGGCGGGAGGTGATGATGTGTTAAAGGTAGAGGTCGCGAAGATAAGACAATGAGGTTGGAGTCTCAGAAGGCACAGTCGGCCCTAAATGGAGCAGGGACCAGCTGGAAAAGCTGGAAGGGGTTGGGCAAAATAAGCTGCGATCTTGGAAGTGACGATGTTCTGCGTTTGCACGACACGCTTCGCTTCTCTTTGTCGCCCCCTTCTGCGTTCTGCATCTGCTGCATGTGCATCTGCATCAATGGAGGCCGTGTCGGTCGTGTTCGATTGCCTACAAAGACTTCCTCTCCGCCTCTCCACCTCTCCGCCCCTGCGCTCTGTGTGACAGCTGCTTATCATCGATCCATTCCTTCCTTGACCGTTGGCTGGCTGAGTTTAAAACAGATCACAAGGGCGACTTTTTCGCTTGGGCGACCGGGCGGGCGGGAAAACGTTTTGGTTTCAAGGGTTCAGCTCCATTCCGGTCGTCTCCCGTCAGCCTTACCACTTAATTAATTATAAACTTCAGGATTCCCGAGAACACAGGTACAGCACTTCACCACGGGTACCTCACCTGCAGGGACTACAGTAGCTCCGTACAGCACGAGCGCATCCGCAGCCCCGTTCAAGTCGCGGAAGAGTAAGGTACTTAGGCAGGAGAGCGCAGGCGCCCGGCCTCTATATCGCAACGTACACCGCAGCTGTCGCCTCCTTTCCAACCGAATCCTTGAGGCGCATGGTAGCTGCAGTCAGCTTCGTCTGATCAGGCAGCTGACGACTGTTGCGCAAAGGCAGCTAGACTCGTAGAGGTGGCTTGTATCGCAGACTCTCAGCCGTCCAATTTATGTTCTAGCGACATATGTTTAGGATACTGCAACGTGTGGAACGTGCGAACCGGAACAGGACTTCATCCAGAGGGGCGTTTTCGAGAGCAGAGAGGCCTGCGTGTTTCACTCAGTTACAGTTCGCGTGTTTTATAATTCAGCGCTCTCTTAATTATACACGGTCGGAAGAGCCTTAACGTCATGCTGTACATGGCTCGTGGCATCTAACCTCCACTACACATCTCTTCTGCTCAACTTGTGATCACCCACGCGTTGTGACCGTCTTCCCTTGCCCACCCGTGGCCTCTGTTCGTTTGTTGATCTGCATCTTCTCAGCAATGCCTCGTTCGCCGCAGCTTCCGCAGCTCTCCATCTCGTTCCTGCGTTCTTCAAAGAGGGCATCGCAGCTTCCGTCATTGCTAATGCTGTCTTCGCGAGCCATGGGTGGGGATCGTTGGCGGAGCTGATGGTTAACTCGCGTTCGAGGGGCGTGCTTGACGAAGGTCGCGATGGACGGTGGAGACTGAGATTGCTCTCAAGTGATCTGCCACGCCAGATTGTAGGGACGAAATCTGCACCTTCTCTCGAGAGGGGGTCTGCGTCATGCTTATCAGGATGCTCGTGATGGTAGAGCACTCGATAATACAGTTGGCTTTGCCCTTCGCGGATCTGGTCTTCCGCATAGTAGCTGTCTGGCTGCGCACATAGGATCTCTCAGTTGGATTCCAGAATTCCTGGATGGAGCGGCCAAAACTCAAGTTGGTGTTGCGGGCGTCTTGTTCCTCCAACGCCTTTTGGGACAGACGAGACCACGAGTGGCTCCTTTGCTCTTGCGACGGATTTTCCATGGAAGGAGACCAGCCGTCTCTTGAAGATTTCGCAGTGCGATATGACCGGCCCGCGACTGGTTGCGCAAGGCGACACCAGGATCACTGAGCCTGGTGCAAGAATAGCTCTACTTGTCCTCAGGGTGTACAGGAGGGAGTTTCCCCCTGGGGTGCTCAGATTTAGGGAATGATTGTGATATATGTGCGAAGCTTTAGAACATCTTGGTCATTCTATGCACCTCACAGGTGGGAGAGTTCGTGGCGATATGGGATGTTGTCGTTCTATCTTCCTAGTCTTGGGGGACCAGATGTTGAGATGCCAATACTTCAAGCTAAGGTTCTATATAGACCATTCAAAGCTTCAATGGTGCTGCTGCTAAACAAAGTCAGCAGGATATCTAGGGCGACTGCAATCTGAGTGTACGTACCATGATTCAACCTGATTTGGCCACTTTAGTTAATGTGTGTCGGTTGGAAATGTCGATGCCGGCGCTGGACGAAAGGGAGAGTACTGATACTATATTGGAGGTAGTGGTCTGAGAGAGGTAAGCGCATGACACAGTAAAAGGGCGAAAGATTCGATTGCTAGGTGGTCGATACAAGACTGCACTGGACCATCACAAAGACCTGCAGCTGATCAGGTTTCCTATATCTCATACGGATCACGGTGCATAACCCCCACGATGTGGCGAATATCACAAGCCCCTGGTTCATGGACACGGCAAGATGCTGCAAGGCTTTTACGCCATCGATGCCAAGGGATGCAGCACATCAGTCCTCTGTCGAACGCAATGGTTGATCTATCAATCGAGACCACATCCCCCTGACCTTTCGAATCATCATTGGTGCTGACAGAGAAGCTTCGTTGCTTTCTCCCACAGTCTAACATCCGTCGGATCAATCACGTATGGTATCAGCACACCCTGTCCATCACTGACTGCCACTCAGGGATTTCGCAACATCGCGTGGCCTTCTGGGATCAGGGCCTACTGTATTAACACAGCCCATGGCGCAATCCTTCAGGGGTTTCGAGATCCAAACTCGGCGATTTTGAACTCACCGCAGTCGCGGCAAGCCAGAGAAGGTGGTTTTACCGCCAGAGGTGTTCGAGACAGGAAGGTATGTCTTCATACATGCCTTGCGGTTCCTCCATATGAAGGTCAGCACAAGGTCCGTCAAGAGGGTACACGTCGCACGAGCATCTCCAAAGACATGTGCCCCTTAGCGTTCCTGCAGCGACCAAGCCACAGGCCGGTCATCGGCCACAACTTTCAGGATGGTGAGCCTCACATATCAGGGCACTCGCTCACGCTGACTGGGGATCAATGCTAACGATTGGACTCTCTGGCATATCTCCAAGCTTCTCGAGTATGTCAGATATGCGCGAGACAGATGGGACGCGCGGACAAACGGCTTTGGCGAACGAACAGACGAAACAAACTTCTGCATCGCCCAGTACCCAGCTGACTCTGGTCTAAGAATGGAGGGATAACGCATCCCGCAGCTGTAAATTCTCCTAGAAATGTACTCGAAGTAGACTATATGCTGGTTGGCCGGCAAGGCTGCTGTGCCGCAGCATCATGACCCAACTTCTCACATTCTGCTCAGCCCGTAACATCTCTTTCTTTCTCTGCGCTTCTATCACACTTTCTCGGAAGGGTTTGCTCAAGCCACCTTCGTGACTGTTTGAAATCATGCATCAGCCTCCGCGAGCATGATTACAATCTGACTGCTTCAGTCTCCATGGATTTCGAGCCAAGCTCACTTGGCGGTTATTCTCGGTGCGAACAGAGGGCAATGACGATTTCGCGCTCTCGTCTTGAAACGCGCCATCGCAAGATACCTTGCGGCACGCACCTGTGGTGTGAGTCCACGCGGAACATAGGCTCGACCCGCTGCCACGGTCCGTCATCAAACCCTGTTCCCCACCGTGACCGCGGGCCATCGCCAAAACTCTGCCGGAAGAGTACATTAATTAATCTACCTTAGTCCTCGATAAACGCACAATACTTGTTTACGTTTCGCGGGTCGTGATTTTAATCAACAAATGCCGGAATATGGCTGTCCAGTTGAGCAGGAAACGTGCAATGTCTTCTTCCTTTTCGTGCTGTCACTTTGTAACCGTCCATTCATCCTCACTCCGTCATACGGCACGTCAAACTCCTACATACGCCAACCAGGCTTCTGGTTCAAGGCGGGCCTCGTAGACGCAAATCGCTACTGACATGCTGTCCAGCCGCCCACGTCCGACCTGCCTGGGGACTCGATGGTTTGAGATGCCTTTTCTCAGCAAGCCTCCGACTTAGGGAACTCTCATCCCGGGATCCCACACGTGGAGTCTGGCATACCTCCTATCACACCCCACAGTCTGCAAGGCTCACACGCGGTCTTGCGCAAGGTGCAGAAGGTTGGTGTACGAAATTCAAACGGACTTCTGCGTCATCTAACTCAAATCTACCATCTTGCAACAAAAGCGCGCATTCTTCGTGCCAGCCGCAACGCTCTGTACACGAGTCGCGCCGCCTCGTCCAGTCCAACTGGAATGAAATGGTCAGACGTAGAGCTCGCACCCCGTTGGGCACGTCTACATGGATTCCACCATCGAAGCTTTTTTGCATAGACAACGGTGATCGAAGCCATTCGACGGTGTCTTTGCCGAGTTCTACCTATCTCCACCCTCGAGGGACTAATGCACACATGTTGTACTCACCCCAGCGAGCCGGCCAGCGTCACAAACCGCCTGCAGAAGCAATATAGTATGTACCCAAGAAACACAGACTACTGCTGCATGGCCTCAAGCGGCGGTGCCCCTGTATGTTGTCTCCTGCTTGGGTGAATGGAATCTTCCTAGTACATGTATTTGTTATAGAGGCAGAAGTGTACCAACGAAGTGAACTCTGTGAAGCACTGTCCAACACTTCTCTTGCACCTGACGCATGTCGTGCTATAGAACATTTCATCCATCCTTTGCCTCAAGTCGCAATGGTATGCTCTGTTCGTGGAACATCCGGCAATCTGCTCCGAACACTAAACCTCTGCACTTATAACCCATATTCTAGGCCAGGGTCCAGATAGCCTTGGAGCCTCATCGCTAGATTCCCTTTCGGCTTCCTCCAGCCGTGTCAACCACCGCTGTTACTCGGAGCATGGGGTGTAAACCCCAGGCATCATGTCTTGTTTTTGAACGAACCTGGCCATCATGTAATGACAGGAACCCTGCTTCAAGTAGCATCTTGGCGTGAGACAGTACGAGACATATAATGGAGAGTGTCACGAGGTCTGCAGTACAAGACTGGAACAGACCGAGTCTCCTTTCGCGGAGGGGTAGAACTGTTATCCACCATGAAGTCGACAAGTAGCTCGTCGTTGATCTTGTCAGTACATTCAAACACGACACACAAAACGGCGAAGCCTGGTTTCTGCAACGTCGACTTCTTCATCGCTCTCTGCAAGTCACGCGCCTCGCATTTGACGACCTTCTGAACACGCAACCGCCCGTCTCCAGGCCCAGAGCGCTCGCTTCCCGCCCTGCAAAAGTCCCTTACGAATATCACGATCCTCGATAGGTAGTATAACTCCAGGGACCCAGCAGCAGCGGCACATGATAATGGTCCTCTCCCGGCTTAACAAAGAACCTCAGCTCGACCTCGGGCCAGAAGGTATTGCCCTCGCCGTAGTAGGCAGCCGTGTCGAACTTCAGCGCCCACACCATCTGCGCGTGCTCGCCGGCGTGCTCGGCGGCGTTGTCGAAGATCTCCTGCAGCTGCACGCCGCCGCCTTGGTGCTGCCACGCTGTCACGCGGCCGTCGGAATTCGTCGTCGCTGTGAGTGGTGTCGAGGGCCCATAGGGCTTGAGCAGCGTCAGGGTTACGGCGATGGAGGAGGCGGGCCGGCCGGTCGTCGTGTCAAGGACGTGGCAGGTTATTGGCGGTCTTTGCGCTGCCATTGTGCCGTGATTCAAGTGACGAGTGTGGCCGGGTGGTATCTCGTACAGGCCTTGGGGGTGGGAGAAGTATCGTGGATTGCGATAAGAACACGCGGTGATGTGCCGCAGACGCTGTTGCGTGGGGTCTTAGGCTGTGATGTTTGGATCCGAAGCTGAAGCTGGAATACCGAAGGCTGCTTGCAAGTACATGTAAATGTATCGAAGTGGCTGCTAGAGGTGATGAAGCATAGCTATATGTATTTTATCTTTCTGGTGCTCTGGCGCATCGGCCGAGCATGAGCTCGTAGCTCGAGCCGGATCGGCGATAGCTACTCTATAGTAGTATGACATCGCGGATGACTGCCAGCCTCGGCGCATCCAGTCCAGAGGCTACTAGAGGCTCTCAAGCTCGACGTTGAATCCGACTTGGGTACCTGCCCTGAGGCACTACCGCTCGTAGGCCGTTACGGGGGCCAGAAAAATGCTGACTTAAAGATGCTCGATTGAATGAATATCCACGACAGCGCTCGCAGACATTTACCTGGAGAGCTTCTCGAACACAAGTAGACAGCTTCAAGAACTTCTGTCCATTTAAAGTGTTTCCTAAGGCTAGTGTTGTGAAGATTTAACGGCTTATATCACGTCAAAATATAAACCTTCAGAGGCTCACGACTGGACAGAATACCACCTTGCCTTAGACCGGCGCGACTACGGATCACTGATCGTAGCAGTCTAAGAGACTCTAGAGCAGCGTTTGCTACGGATCATCGCCCAAGACCCATGTGCTATGTCATGTAATGACCAGCAGTAGAAGTGCACCAGATGCTGCTTCTATTCTTCTATCTACTTCTAGTTCCTTTCCCCCTATCTTTCTACCTATTCTTCCTTCTATCCATGGAACTCTTTTATAACTCCGATCTTGTCCCCTCGAAGGTTCAATAGCTTACACAATGCAAAGTTTGTTCCGTCTCTTCGATGATGTTCGGGACATCTTCGTACACGCATACAAGTCCTCTGAGAAATGCAAGGCGCAAAGGGAATCCGAGCCAGCCCCGGGTGCTTGTCTTGCTGCATGTCGTATGAATCGCCCCGATGCGAGACAGGGACTCCCTAGATCGAAGTAGCTTATTCGGACAACAAACACCGTCGAGAACGCTGAGGATCTCTCAGTTCAACCGCAACATCGCTCCAGTCCGTCGCCAGCCTCGAATCAACTCAGGAGTAGGACTAGAGTAGTTCTCTTTGTCCAGCCGCTGTGTGACGAGCTTGTCAGGCGCGCCAGGCGTTCGTGGCTTCACATCACATGGATTGAACAGTCTTACGACAACAACAACGAGCTGGCATGGCTCTGCAGCCGTTGCCGGGGGCACTAGATGGTCACTCTTGCACATTAATCACTGCAAGCCGCGAAGATTCCAATCACGCTCCTCGCCAAGATCCATTGACTAGTAGGATGCAGTCGGATTTAGCGTACGCTTGACAGGCATCACGGGGAATGGCCTCGCTGGGGCGGCAAACGTGAGGGCGACAGTCGAAATCCAACAGCGTGCATCTCTCACAAGGCCGGGTCATGCGCTTTTGACTACACGCCAGCTCTAGTGGCAAACTGGTATGCAATGTCGATTCCTGGGGTCAGGTGTACACAAGGCTGAAGAGAGTAGCTGAAGGACGCCCTGGAACCGCGCCGCAGCCACACATCACTGTCAGTCGTAGCTGTGGAATGGAAGCAAGCCCTCGAACTTGGGGACATGGATGTTGCAACTGTTCCGAACCTTGGCAGCTTCTGACAATCACACGGATCGTCATTGTAACCACCAACGTAGAGGCTCCACAGCTTTCTAGAGGACCTCCAAGCTTCGGCATATCTAGTTCAGGGGCAACCGGAGGTTCTCATGCTTGACATGGAATTGGACTTGGGTACTTGGGTACCACCGCCGGTAGGTCGTCAAAAGGGAAACTTCGAGAGGCTCACCATTGGACAGAACACCACGACGTAGACCCGTGACCTTAACTCTGCATGCGTCGGGACCCAGAATGCACTCCACGGGGTCGACCGTCCATTCGTAGTGCGTCGATGCGTAGGGGTCTTCTTTCCGCAGACCTAGGAGCAACCGTCCACCTCGAGTCGAGGCCCACAACAACTCCCCCAAGGGGAAAATTCAATCAACTGGCCTATGCAGGAACCAATGCAGCTTGTCGAAGACCCATCCGAAAGCTAGATCTCTGTGGAGTCTGTACGTGGACAGGAGGAGCAGATCGAGTATATATAAGGTCCTGTGCTCCTGCTCTCGTTGTTTTTCACTCTTCAAGCACACTCGCTATTCACTTTTGTCACTCGGTCTCTTGAGAACTCATTCAATTTCTCAAACCCAAATCATTCTTCCCACTACCGCCAACATGAAGCTCACCATCGCTGCTCTCGCTACCCTCCTCAGCGTCGTCGCTGCCACTCCAATGCCCGCTGCCGGTGGTCTTCGAGGCCCACCAACAGGCAAGTTTCCGCATGTCAACAAGCAGCAATCCCAGGCCCACCAGATTAGCACATCGCCTTGTGGGAGTATCTAAACAACTTTTGCTCGCGAATGATTCAGGCCAACATCCGCTGCTGCAACGTCGCCGGTGGTAACAACGGAGGCAACATCAAGTACAACATCTCCGTCGGTGACCAGAGCGTCTTGGCCGACCGGCCTACGGACATCACCAGTAAGCTTGTCTTGTCCATCGTCTGCCCCAGAATGAGAGCAGTGTGACTGACACGAACTCTCCATAGACGCCGACGGCAACAAGCAGACTTCCACCAGCTGCTTTGTCACCATTGCTTGCTGCATCGGTGACGGCTGCGTTGCCGTTGCCAACTAGGGTACACCATATGGTCGAGGCGGAAGCATTCTCAGTACGAGGTCGCATCGGCGTAGTGTCCCACTCCATGCATCTGGTAAACAGTACAAGCTGCATGTTGTAGTCGTCTGCTAGGTCTTTTATAATGACAAGGAGGACCTGAAGTGCCTAGCATTGTTAGCTCATCAATGTCATTCGCTGCTTCCCATGCACGAACTGCCATGCCATGTGCGCAAACTCGACATCGGGTTTGTGATTCGAATCTCGACACACCCGTACCACGACCAGATGGACGTTGACGAGTTGATATAATATACACCAGGCGAAGAACTTGGCGTTAGGTAGTGGATACCCAGAACATCCAGAACTTGTATGAGTGGGTGCAACACTGCCTTGTTGATTCGTCCTCACAGTGCTGAGAAGACCAGCCAGCATTGGGGGACAAACCAACATAACGAAAGCATCGTTGCCCAAAGCAAGGCCGATATCACGTATAGCATTCTTAATCCTCACACGTGTCAACCTCGATCCAGTCGTCTTGTTCGACTGCGATAGGACACGCAATTTGTTCGTCTACATAGCTGGCGCGATGAGCAATCAGTGAGCAGCAATCGTGATGTGTTGGTTGCTTAAGTAGCGTGACATTGTGACATGTTTCCCTTGTAAATGGGATGATGATGTGGTCTCCTTGTCATGGTTAAGTTGGAGGGTACCTAAGTTGTACTGGGGTACGACGAGGTTCAGCGGAGCAATCGCAACTCACTTGGTTCTCTGGCATCCATCTGGGGAAATGCGAAGGCGAATATATGACGAAACACCAGCAACCTGGACGGAAGGGGAGGCGTGGAGTCCCTCATCGATGATGACAGAGAGAAAAATCCCCGTGGATGAAGCAGACGGTGTGACAATTATACTAGAGAAAGTTCACCCTTACCAAGAATAGGGCTCGGTTGTTTGATGTATTCTATGGAATCAGCTGCGATCAAACGGGCAGGTATGGTGAGCTGTGCAACTGAAAAGATGCTCATGGTACAGATGCTTGAATGCAATGCTCAGTATTCTCTTTCAAACCATCGTTCCGCATTCAGAACTCAACATCGACCACTGCGCATTAGAGGGCCACATGTCTGTTGGCATCAGCAAGACCATCAAGTCAAGAAGGTGTTTGACCTACCCGATGTCTGACCTCATGCTTGTGGATGACAGTCGCGACGCGTCTCCTGTCACCAAACTAATGCCATCCACCCCAACGTACGAAGTGCCATCCCGGACGGCAGTTGTCGCAGCTTCCGTATCGTCTGCGGTAAAGCTGGTGACGGCAGGGCGCATGTGCGTTGAAAGGAAGACGGAATCCGAAGAACTGGGGCGGATCGTTGATACGCTGCAGCTGTTTGAAAAAACAGCTGCACTCATGTCCTTGGTGGATCACTGTGTGACCACAGCCTGAATAGTAGTAATGATATGTATGAACCATGCCGGATCGCGGTGATGAATCGGAGAACCGTAGAGGGAGTCTGCGAGATAGAAGAGTTATGGTGGTGGTTGGAAGTAAAGAGGTGAAGACCCTACAAACCAGCGACTAGTGCAGAAACAGAGAACTCTCGAAGGTTGTGATGCTCAGATTCGTTCCGGACCGGGTGTTGGTGCCAGGGAGGATGAGAAGAGCGATTTTAGCTGTCATATAGTACCTTGCGCGATGGATTCTTCACAAAGCTTCTGTAGTGAGCAGTTCATTGAAGGGTCCAGAATGATGTAGGAGGAAGACACCAGCAATCGGGGGAGCGGCCGCTTTGTGGCGAGCTCGTTGATGGCACGGGACCACTCGTCGTCATTCATTGGCGACAAAGCAAGAAACCATACTGACTGATTGAGTCGATGTCTGGAGCGTTGCATGCCATGTCTCCTAAGAATCTAGCATCGCCCTGCAGCCGGATATGGCCTCCTCGATCGATTATCAATACAGCATAAAGCAGATAGCGAAATAGCTCCAGAACCCAGCAGCATGCAGAGCAAGCAAGATCGAATAGTATGACGATTGTTGTATAATCAAACAATGCGTGATGGGAAAAGAGCCTTTATCAAAACGCACGTGACAAGTGATAGGGATACTCGAAGTAGCAACAATCTTAGCAGGAAATAAGCGAAAACAGCATAAGCAAACTCAGCTAAAGATATCAACCTTTGAAGTTCGTCTCGCTTTGTCCGAATAACGAAAGAGGTGAGACCAGGAAGTCTGACTGTTCTTGGTCGTCCGCATAGTTCACTGGCGTTGTATTGAGGGGCTACTGCGGGAAGCTACGGCGAGAATCAACTGTATGGAGGAGGACGATGTAGGAAGTGAAGAAGTCCTAACGGAGCCCCGAAAATCGCTAAATAGTGTTCTGAGAAGCTGTTGATGATCAGCTTATGACAGAGATAGTTATTCATGTGTCACGCGCACATCGCCTCTCTATCCATGAGTGCTCGGACTCACGAGGCAATCGAACACAACTGTAGCTCCTTCAATTGACGCACACTTACAGGAACATGATCTACGAGACTTCATAACAGAACATCCGTGACCGCGGAAAGGCCTCTATTGCATAGGCGATAGTGAGTTGAAGTCTTGCAAATAGCACAAGACTTGGTAAGGCAGACAGATAAGAGGATACATCAAATTTTTTGCAGTCAGGTACAGAATCCTGGAGACTTGGAACAGTTCATCAAAGTACGTAGTACGGACTGTCTAGAGTACTTCGACACTTGTACACCGGGGGTTGGACGCACGATCTCCAAACAACAGCCAACTGCTTTGAACCGAGTGAAGCGCGTACCTATCGTCTCGTTCAATGAGCTCTCCGCTTTTGGGCTCAACACTGTTCGTGTGAAAGGGCAAACGTGCCATTGCTGTCCAAGCAGCACCTGCACACAGGGTTGACGTTGAAGCCCTTCATTATTGACTAAGCAATGGCCTAACCGAAAGTGAATACGCGTCGCATCTGCACCACAATCAGTGTACCTTAGTATCTATGCAATGAATTCTTGTAATCGCATGGAATGAGCACAAGCAAGTGCATGACAGAATGCTATGTTCGACAACGGCCGTCTTCAAGATCCATAACAGGACGAGCAGCTGATTCCCCAACGCCTTGCAACTGAAGCTCGCCCACCAGGCACCAAAGTAGCAGAAGGACAGATGCCGGATGCGTCCACAAACGAACGAATTTACAACATGACCAACCGGTAAGAGCAAGAAACCAGGTAAAAATGGTCGACTATTCACGGGTTACGTGCGTAAACCACAGTTCTGAGTACCCGGTCAGTATATCAAGACCTGGACAATGCGTTAGGTGGAGGAGGTATCAGGAAGCTTACACTTCATGGTAACAATGATATCTGCGCTCGCAGTGCCGTCCGGACTTCCTTCAGCCAGTCTTGCACGTCGTCATAAGACCACTGGGTTGTGTCCCATCCAATTAGCCAGATGCTGACAAACCGGCAACTCGATTGCAGAGAACTTACGCCAAGCACCCGGGTATATAGTGCCGTGATCTATCCCTCCATACCCTCTTCCCAACTAAGCAGGTTCCATCTCCCGAGTTCTTTCAGTTTTGCATCTGAACTCCACGGTCCAATGGGCCATTTGAATCTCTCTTCGACCACGTCGATGAAGCCAGCCTGAGCAATTAGATATTTCGTATGTTCCGCGATCTCAAAAGTTTTCCCGATCTTGTCACCGGCTTCCTTGGCGTTCTGGCTCCATCTTGTGAAGGGATTACCGGGTGTGAGGGAGCCATCTTCGGCTCTCGCGATGACAGAGAATTCGAAGTGCTCCAAGAAGCCTCCAGGTTGGATGTGCCTGCATCGACTATCAGCGGGCTCTAGCAAGAAGTCTACACCGAAGAAGACCACCCCAAAAGACAACGGAATAATTGGCGTCAAGCTACTCACGTGAAGCATTCTTTGTAAAATCTAGCCAATCGGAGATGCTACCGAACAACCCACGGATGTGTATATAGTCGAAGCTGTTCTCAGGATACGTCCACACGCTCTGACTGTCGTCGATTTCGAATGTCACGTTCGGCGGAGCAATATTGACCTGAGTCGGAGAGAGATCAGTTCCTATGAAAGGTCAGCTTTCAAGGACGGCCTTGAACAGGACGCGACCGATTACCTATTACTTCGCAGTCGGGAAATGGATCCGCCATGTCGATTGCCCAGATACCCGTCCCTGTACCCACATCGAGCACCTTACTCGGGTCTTGAATGGGCGCAAGGAAAAGGCGGTCACTGAGGGTCAACAGTGCAAGATGATGTCTGTTGTCCCGGCGTCGAATCAGTCAAGAACCAGGGAGCATACGATATGGACTCAACAGACACGATGCCCTCATGGTTGTTCTGTTTGTCATCATTAGGCTGCCAATATCCGCCATCACCTGTCTCCATCAGCTGTTGAAGTCTAAGAAAACCTTGGACGCTAAGAGGAGTATACCTACGATAGGCATGATATCTACGTCCGTTCTCATATCGGTATTTTGTCACTGTCGTGGCAACTGTCCGATCACGTACGATAAAAATGTCCTCGTATCATCATCGTCTCTGTAATCTCCTCCCTCTGTGTAGGCGTCGTCCTGTCCATCCATAAGTTTTTGTGAACGAAGCACGGATCAAAGGCACCTACGATGGGAATCTCGAGATTGCTCGAAGGCATTGACAACCTCTGGGACTGTACTCAATGGTGAAGGATCAGAGAGAAGAACTCGAGTTTTGGCTGATTTTTTCCGAGGGGTGATTGCCGAGACGTGTCGGCGACATACACGGCAGTCGCGTTCGCTGCAGTATACTGACGCGGAGGCTGCATCCGGCCACAGAGGCAGTGATGCCAGCATCGAGGAAGAAGCGACCTGATATCCAGCTCCCTTTACGCAGGCAAGGGTATGCAGGAAAGGGCAGCCACGCTTAACCTTTACAGGCCCAGTGGCGTTCCCTCCGAGCCCGACAGCCAGAACTCCGGAATCCATCAACCAAGTTCTTGGGCCTTTGAACTGAGCCTGCTGCCCCGCTGATTAGTCGCCTGCAAGTGTCGCCGATCGCACTCAGGGTGGGGTCCTTCGCGCCACATGCAAAACATACCAAGACTGAAGTAGTACAACCACACAAGACCAGACTGACATATACATGGGCAAGTCCCTCCCTCTCTCCATGCTTTGATTGTCGAACAAGAACGTTTGTTTTTATCCCTGCTTCCGGACCCCAAGATCTTCACAATGTTGAGAGAGACATAGGCCCTTGAGGCCCTTGACATGCAGTACGTTGTCTTCGGAAACGCCTCTAGGTCGTCTCAACTCGTACGGTCGTGGCATGATGCCACAGTATTGACTGTTCTTCGCTCTCGCATGAACGGCAGTATAGCACATCGATCAGTCTTCTCCAACCTCACTAGATTTGCGAGCAAGCCTTTTGCCACATTCAACCCTAGCATAGCTAGAATTCCGTCTCTAGACCCCGTTTGTTATGTTTCCCACTTTGCTCGTCTTCCTCCACTCCGCCCGCTACCGGTCGCTTTCCTAGCACAACTGGTCTTCCTGTCCTGCCACTGACACATCTCTGATGTGCTGTGCCTCCATCCCCATCCCTCAAAGCCATGGTATCGTGTAACACCCGTTACGCTACTTTGGCACCCACGTCCCCCCCCCCCCCCGCGACGACTAGTCAATCTTCCAGATATACACGGTCATGTACCAGCTAGCAGCTGCTAAATCGTCTACAACGTACACGGAGGTCCAAAACGCCACCCCGTTTCCCGACACTTCATCTCCCGCTCACCCGTCGTCGCTGATTCCATTACAGACGACACTGTCCTGCACTAACTAGCAACCCTTCGCTCACCCACCTCCCCCTTCCACCTGTCTGTGTCTCACAAACGCACTTTTCCTCCTTCCACGTCTTCGCCCGTTCCCCAAGCAACGCACACCGCACACAGCAGACTGCACGGGCCACACCCCACGGCGCCCACGCAGAAACCGCCACGCTTCTGAGCACTAGGCCACGCACGACACTACGAACTTGCTCTGCCTCTCGGTCTCTCTCGTTCGGAAAACTCCATTACTTTTGATCTCGTGCAGCTATGTAAGAGCGGCCAGCAATAGCGACCATCACCACCCCTATAGCCACTGCCATCGCCATCGCCATCGCCATTGGCATTGCTATGAGCAAGTACAACGCTGTGAGAGCTGTAAGCGCCTTGACACCCGACGTCCCTGTCCGAACGCCACAAGGTGCCGCCGTCTCGACAGCAGAAAGCATGTTGCGGAGGATGTGCTGTGCGCCGATGCACACGGACATCCCGGGACTCGGAAGCTTGTGCGCAAGCTAGACCCGGGATCCACGCCTGTACGTGCAAAGCAAGTGTGAGTGCTCTCGACCACGATCCGCAGCGGCACCGCTCACGGATGCCCGTGCGGCTTGCTGCTCCTGCCCTGCTCGCCGCCCTCCCTGCCCTGCTGCTGCTGCGTCATCTCGGCCCTCGCCCGCTTCAGGCGCTCCTTCTCCCTCTGCGCCTCCCTCTCCGCCTCGTCCTCGCTGCTGCCCGCACTGCCCTCCTCCGCATCTGGCGGTCTGCTCCCGTCCTGGCTCTCGCGTCTCAGCCGCTCCGCCTTGACCTTCAGCACGCGCGCCTCCTCCGCCGCCTTCTGCGCCCGCACCTGCTTCTTCCACATGCTGGCGTAGCGGCCCTTGCGCGCGAGCAGCTCGTCGTGGCTGCCGCGCTCCGCCACGCGGCCCTCGTGCAGCACGAGGATCTGGTCGGCCATGGTGATGGTGCTGAGGCGGTGCGCAATGACGAGCATGGTGCGGCCCTCGGAGAGGGTGGTGAGTGCTTCTTGGATGTGCTCTTCCGTCTCCGTGTCCAAGGCTGCGGTCGCTTCATCCAGCAGGATGATGCGCGGATTCTTAATGATGGTGCGCGCGATGGCGACGCGTTGCTTCTCGCCGCCACTGAGCCGCAGCCCGCGCTCGCCGACTTTCGTTGCGTAGCCGTCCGGGAAGCCGAGGATCTTGTCGTGGATGGAGGCTGCGCGGCAGGCGGCGAAGACTTGCTCGTCGGTCGCGGCGGGGTTAGCGTAGCGCAGGTTGTACATGAGGGTTTCGTTGAAGAGGACGGTGTCCTGCGGCACAACGCCGATGTGCTTGCGCAGCGAATCGATTGTGACGTCCTGCACGTCGTGGCCGTCGACTTGGATGATGCCGGCCTGAGTGTTGTAGAAGCGGAAGAGCAGGCGGAAGACGGTGGACTTGCCGCCGCCGGACTCGCCGACCAGGGCGGTAGTGGTGCCGGGCGGGCAGCGGAAGTCGAGACCCTGCAGCGCGGGCTTGCGCGTGTCGTAGGAAAAGCGCACATCGTTGAATCGGATGTCGCCGTCGCAGGTGGGCAGCGTTTGCGCTGTGTCGTTGTCGACGACGGTGGGCTTCTCTTTGAAGAGCTCGAGCATGCGCTCCGAGTTGATCATGGCCGACTGGATCATGCGGTAGAAGGTGCCGAAAAAATTGAGCGGGCCCTGCAATTGCGCCATGTAGGTCAGCAGGGCGACGAACTTGCCGACTCTGCGCATGCCGGTGGTGACTTGGTATGCGGCAATGAAGCATGCAATCATCAGGCCTAGCATGAAGACCAGGTTCTGAGTGACGTTCATCAGGTTCAACGAGAACAACACGTGATACTCAGCCTTCTGGTATTTGTTGACGGCTTCTCGGTAGCGGTTGAACTCGTAGGCTTCAGCATTGAAGTACTTCACAGTCTCATAGGATACCATAGAGTCGTTCCTGTTATTCCTAATTAGCACGTGATTTCGCAAGAACACTTGGACGCAGACTTACTTCACGGCGTCCTCCTCTCTGTCGGCGTTGACCATCTGGCGACGAATCTCGGCTCTCCACTGAGCCATCCGGATGGTGAGATAGATGTACCAGAACGTGACGACCGCAACGACGAGGGCGTAGTAGGCATCGAATTCGATAAGGAAATATCCGATGGCAACACACAGATCTACCAGCATGGGGACAACTTGAAAGGTGACCTGTTCGAGAAAGGTGTTGATGGAACTTCCTTTTCCTAGTGCGGAGAGCACCTCACCGGTCTTCTTGCCCAGATGGAAATCTAAACTGAGAGTGTGAACGTGTTCGAAAGCGGCCACGGACAGCTCGCGGTACGAATATTGACCGATAGGGATCCACAATGTCGAGCGCAGAGCTCCGAGCAGGCCGTTGCCACCCTGGAACAGACGATATGTAATGTATAGGCAGATGGCTCCCCAAGGCATGTGTACAGGCCCATTCTCCCCCGACAGATCGTCTGTGATTTTTCCCACCTGCATTGGAACGAGTACGTTGATGACTCGCTGCAATATGACGAGGGCGAAGCAGATAACTACGACGAACTGCAGCTTTCGATCATTCGAAGGCCAGAGGTACGGAAAGAAAACCGAATATCCTTTGATGTACTCCCACCAGCTTCTTGAAGGTGGTGTAGCGGGCTTCTCCCATCCGGCTGGGGCGCCTTCTGTGTGCTTGTGCTTGCCACCAGTCGGTAAAGATCCGTATCCATCAGCTGTTCCATTGGCATTTCCGTTTTCTGTATGCGCGTTGCCTAGTAGACTTGCTGTCTCCCCAGCGTGTTGTGCATCTTCACCTTTCTTGTTGTTTCGGAGAATCGCAAATAGCACGTAGAACGCGATGAGTGCCAACAAGATGAACATTCGGACGAAATCAATGATGACTTCGGTTATCTCCCATTCCGTCATGCTGTTCCGCAATTCTCCTCCTCGTGGGTTTCCGACTTGTGGTTCACGGTGCTTGTTGGTGTACAGAGCCACGGATGCGCCTAGCAGTATGAGCTCCAAAACGAATGAGAGGGTCCATGTTGCAAGATGAGCCGAAGTTGGTGCTGGTGTTGTGTCAATAAGGGAGATGAGGAACAGTGTGTAGACGAAGAACGATCCGACGAGATAGATCTGACACCGACATCATGTCAGCGTACTGTTCTGAGGCATGCTCTCGTCTTATTCCGTGCTCACCACGACGGATCCACCGCACCACCAGGATTCTTCTCTCTTGACTAGAGCATGCACAATGACCGTGATGGAGTTAGCAATGAACGTGAGAGCGGCTGCTAATGAAAGCCAGTCGAACAACAGCTTCCGTGGCCGACTGAAGTCCGGAAGAGGCTTATCCTTGGTAGCTTTGGACGCGTTGCCTTTGGGTAAGGGCTTTCCACCGGGTCCAGTTTGGGTCGTTGAAATTCCGATGGTATTAGCATTAGAGGCGGTGACTACACTATGTGTAGTGAAAGCAAACAGAAAGAAGAAGAGGAGTATTATCGGGTATGCATAGTGCAGGTAGAGAAGAATGCCTTGAGCGGTCTTGTTCGAGACCCACGGCTCTGAGGACGGTGACTGTACTGCGGCCATTCTGATCGTGTTGCTGTTGCCGCTCCCTGTAGTGTCCAATACCCCAATCAAAGGCGGGACAGGAAGAATGGAACAGAGGGAGAAACGAGGGGGGGAGGGAGAGGGAGAGGAAGAGGGAGAAGAAGTCGGGGGAGAAGACAGAGAAACGATCTATGCCGACCTCATGACAGGGCAGCTTTCCAGATGTGAAGTAGCACAAAGTGCTCGTGAGTACGGCAGACGGGGGAGTGGACGAGAGAGCCGCCTGCCGTAGTGATCGCGACGCTTGACCTGTCCGAGTTAGATACCAAGTGGCGTGTGTGATTGGCTTGTTGTTTCTCAGATTCACGTGACTGTACTGAATGTATCAAACGCGAAGCCATCTGAAGCTCATCTTTGTCGTCGTCTTCATCTCCATCTCCATCTCCGTCCTCTGCTGTGACAAGGGAGAGACGACCGACGCTATGCCGCTGTAGATGGCCTTGTATGGTTCTGTGCAGTAAAGCACAACTTCGTCCCTGCCTTCTGCCATCATCGACCGGCAGGCGATGATACAATCCAGTCCGTGGCAGGCAACAAGCGCGTCTTTCGGAACCGACCTCTTCACCAGTGTTCGCGCTGCGTTGTGAGCCGACTGGCGAGCATTTCACAGCATGCAACATGCCTGATCGAGCTTCCTTTTTCTCTGCCGGTATGGCACTCGATCATCCACGTCGATCGCCTGCAGTTCCGCCTGTCATTCCTCCAGCTCCTCCTCTTCCAACTTCACCTCTTCCAACTCCACCTCTTCCAACTCCACAAAATTATTCGCAGACTGCGAGGAATGCTTTGAGGGGTGCTGCTCAAATCTTTGGCTACCCTTCGAGACCGTCCAGCGCTCAGAAGGACCGCCAGGATGGTATGAGAACTCGCCAGAACACACCCCGGATTGCAGGGTGAGATACTTGGTTTCCAATTGTTGTCTATTGTGTGAGGTCTAGCACCAGAAGTCTGCGTGCAAGTGTAGTGGGAGACCCTACCGAAACCTGCATGCAAATTTCTGTTGCCATCACTCCCCTCCGAAACCAACACCCAGACTTCCATTGCTGAGCCTCATAGACCACGAGCATCGGCACTATCTACATATCTGACGTTCGTTGTGTCCCATCACAGTCATGTTGCTGACGATGCTCACAGCTTGTCGAGCACGAAAGACGCAAGTGTGAGCCACAGGACAGGCCTGCAGATTGACGCCCTGGACATTTCCGAGGACAGTTCCACTGCTGTTCTAGCTGGTCGAGAGATACTCAGGACGGTCCGAGTTGATGGCAACAAATGCGCTGAGCACTTCAACCTACGCGCTGCAATCAGCAATTATGCGTGGCACAACGAGACAGCTGCACGGCAAAGAGATACTCTTGACGTTCACGATGTCAAGTGGTCCAACCGCAACTTTTCTACTCACATTGCTACGGCAGCTACGAGCGGCAAGGTGATTGTCTACGACGTGCAGAGGCCAGGTATTGAAATCGCTCGTTTGCATGGGCACAGTCGTCAGGTTCACAAAATCGCCTTCAACCCGCATGGAGGCCATTTGCTTCTATCTGCGAGCCAAGATGGAACCGTAAGGCTGTGGGACTTGCGCGCTCTGCGCAGAGAAGCTACCATGTTGTCAAGTAGTAGGAGTACCTTCTCCGGTGGGAGCGATGGAGTGAGGGATGTCAAATGGTCGCCAACAAACGGTCTAGAGTTTGCGATTGCTACGGACAGTGGCGGGATCCAACGATGGGACTTCCAGCAGCCAAAAGCTCCCAAATCGAGAATTGCGGCGCACAACAAGATCTGCCATACCATCGACTGGCATCCCGGCGGTAAACATTTGGCAAGTGCTAGCTCCGACAAGTCAGTCAAAGTCTGGGACTTCACTTCCGAACAACGGCATCACAAGGCTGGCTGGGCTTTCAAAACGCCTTATACCATACGCAACGTTCGATGGAGGCCACCTTGTCGACCTCATGACCCCCAAGATCACGGCGCGTGGCAGTGCACGCATCTTGCGACATCTTACGACCGTGACCATCCGGTCGTGCATATCTGGGATTTTCGAAGGCCACTTTTGCCTTTCCGTGAGCTTTCGTCCTTTCTAACTGCTCCCACCGACATGCTCTGGCATTCTCAAGACCTTCTTTGGACGGTCGGCCGAGAAGGAATGTTTTTGCAGACAGATGTCCACTTTGCACCTAAAGTAGTCAACAGACGAAACATGCAGTCCTTTGCGCTATCACCAACCGGCGAGATGAGCTTCATAACCCAGAAAAGGTCTCGAGAGGAAAACCTCGACTTCGACTACTACGTGGACAAGCGACATTCGCCTAATGAGAGGGGCGAGTCCGAAAGTCCATCAAAAGAAGGCTCCAGTAGAAGTTCAGCCGACGATGGCGTCGATGAAAGTTTCCTAAGCTCGGCTTTTAGAAAACGTCACGGCAGAACAGGAAGCAACAAGTCCACCAAATCAGTTGGCAACACACCGCCGTCATTTCATGAATCGATAGACAAGAGGAAGAGGCCTGTGATGACATTAGACAAGACCCTGAGCGTTAAAGGAGCATCTAAGCCGAACCAGATAGCGTGCAGGGGTGTCGTTCCGGGACCGTTCAACCTGGCGGTGTTCAGCTATCTTGCTCAGAAATACAAGACCCGACTGTATATGGAACCCCTTACAGCAGAGACTATGGAAAGCATTGATAAAGTCTTTGAGCGCAACGCCGATTATGCTGAGCGGACAGGGTCTCATCGACTTGCACAGTCATGGAGACTCGTCGGCCTTGCGGTGATCCAAGAGCTGCGGCGCAGAGCCAAAGCGCGTCGACTCTTGAGAACAACTAGCGAGCAGAACGAACCAACCACAGGAGAGTTGAAAACCTCCCATGAAGAAGCAAGAGAAGTCTCTGATGAAAAGGAAAACGGTGTTGCACCAGTCAATCCGGCGATCAAAGCCCTGAGAGCTTCTGAAGGACCCCAAGGATACGCTGCTGGTGGTTTCGAGAGTACTTCAAATGTGCCAACACCTTTGGCCCGGCCTTTGTCGGGAACAGTCATTTCGGACAAAGGATACGCTGCTGGTGGTTTCGAGAGTACTTCAAATGTGCCAACACCTTTGGCCCGGCCTTTTTCGGGAACAGTCATTTCGGACAAAGCTCAGTTTGCCTCCCTTCCAAACCCCGATAATGAAGAAGTGCTACAGTTGCCTCCTTCTCTGGGCGACTTCGAGTTTGATGACATCATCACTAACGAAAGTGTCAATGCCGCACTGCCACCTAGCCCGGACGACCCTGGTATACCTCAATGGGAAAGTAGCACCTCGCGTCCGGAGGACCGTCGGGCGATGATGAGCAATTGGAGGGTACCGCCGAAGACCCCGTTAAATCTCGAACCCCCGAACTGGCAGGGCATAGACATACATACGCCACTTCCGAGACGCGATTCGAATGAGAGCTTCCCCATGTTTAGTACCTCTTCCGACTCTAAACACATCTCTTTCCCCCACTCAATTGCTAGTGTGGAGTCTCAGGTCATAGATTCTACAACAAAACGGTGGGGTCGGCAGAACGCAGGGTTGATTCGAGCTTTGCAAATGACGAGTTAGCTGATCTTGGTGACCATTCACGCGAGTCTGACGTGAGTAACGGTGCGTCATTCGAGGAGGTCAGTGAAGTTCGTCTTTGGATCTTCCATCACTCATGACATCCAGTCAATGCTAACCCTATGATAGAGAGCAAGACCGGTGATGGAAGCATTCGTTCCGCTAGCGCCAATTCATGAGTTGCTGGGACACCATCCACCATCCGGCGATCAGACGAAAGGGCAAAAGCCCGATACGACTCCCCTTCAGACCAGAAATCAAGAGGCAGAAGATGCGAACGACTACCGCGACAAGATCATGCAAGACCTGGAAGTATTACGCAAGAACAATCAACAGATGCAGAGTTTCAGCTCTGAATCTGATGCATATGCGAGGGGCAAGGAGAGCACATCACTCACGTCATCAGATGCCAGAGACAACGTTGATTTGGAAGCGAGTGGCACCATCGCGCCAGATCAGCCTCCTCGAGAACTGGCCATATCTCGTCAATCGTCGGTAGCAAGAGATTCTCCGCTCCAGAACACTGCACAAGCCGGGTGTGCCGCTCCACAAAACACACCGGTCCCGGACCCCAACAACGAACCACTCTTACCGTCTGATTTTCTACCAGGCGACGACGACGTTGACACGGAGGACGCGACTCCATTCACTCTCATTGCACTCCTCCTACAGCTCCTTCGGTTCCACACGTTCACCCTCTCAGACGTGCAAACATCTTCTCACATCCTCCTCCTACTAACGCCGCTCCTCCCACGTACGCACCCCCTCCCACAACCTCAAATCGACGCCCTAGCCATCTCCTACAGCGATCACCTTACCAGCCTGGGCATGTCTCCCGCACAAGTCGCCACCGTCCTCAGCACGTCGCACGCACACCTCAACGCCGCCGGTCTCCCGGCCCCGCAAGCCGAAGCCATCCTATCCGCCTACCACGATCAGCTGCACTCGCTCAGCTTCTTCAACAGTGCCGCCTACCTCCGCCGCCTCGCCTACCCGGCCTACCCCGCCGTGTACGAACAGGCTCTCAAGGACACGCAGACGAGCCTGCGCTGTCAGCACTGCGGCAATGCGATCAACAACCCGAGGAATAAGATGCGCTGCGAGAACTGCGGTGAACGACAGGCAGGATGTCCGGTGTGTGGGTGCGAGCGCTCGCCGTTTGAGGGCGGTGGTCGCCCCAACACCTATAATCACAACAACACCAACGGCAGCGACAATCCTCCAAAATACCGCAACGCCCACAGCAGCACCCCGCCTCCATCCAACCACCCGCCACAGAAAACCCACGACACCGCCTCAGCCTCCCCGCTCCTCCTCACAGCCTGCCTACTCTGCAACCACGCCGCGCACTCCGCCTGCCTCGCCGCCTGGCACAATCCCAGCCCCAACACCCACCTCAGCAGCAGCTTCAACGACACCGACGGCGGCTGTCCCACGCCCGGCTGCCTCTGCGACTGTGCTGCAGGCACCTGGCGGGCCGCCAAAGCCCTCGACAAACAGCAACAGCAGCGGGAGGCGAGACGGCGCAGCGAAGTGGAGAACGCGAAGAGAGAGAAGCTGATAGAGGGGTTGAGGAGGGGCAAGGGTATAGGATTTGGTGGACGCGCATTGTCGGTTGGTGCGCCTGGCGTGGTCGTCGGGGAT
>AYQD01000025.1:0-27443 GCA_000504465.1 Cryomyces antarcticus CCFEE 534 | reverse complement strand
ACAAAGAGAGAGAGAGAGCGAGATGCACTTTGGAGCGCGACTCAGCGAGCCACAACTTACTGTGCATCGGCGCTTAATTATCCTGCCCGGCTGCTCTACTGGAAGACAATCGACACAACCTTCTCCGAGTAGGGTTTCCGCCTCGCTTCGACTGTTGCAGTCTGCTGCCGTGAAGGCGTGCGCGCCATCTGCCGTCAATCGATGACAGTCCCTGGGGGATTCGAGATCTTGCGCGAACGGGGTTGCGACTCCGTGTCATCGTACCGGATTCCGCTTGTGCCACGAATGTGAGACTAGCGAACTTGCCCTTGAACGGTCGTGTTTGCACGAGTGCGAGTAGTGCGATCCTCGTATGCGCCTTGTTTGTACTCGGCGAGCTCTGGACAACGACCGAACAGGACTCGACAGAGAACGGCACCTGTTTCCTGTCTGCTGCCGAGGCGCCGTGCGAGCACACCCCACGTATGGCTGGACCACAGTTCTGTCGATGTACCTTTCTCTACTCGAGTACAGGCCGCGATGCACCGCCTCGTGGGGCTGAGTGTACAATAAGGGTCCTGTCTGTCAGGGGAGACACGGAGTCTTAAATGTCCATCTTAAGGAGTGCCCTGTCGATCCAACGCAAGTTTCGTGCGTCGCCTCCAGCGGCGAGACACACGAGCGGTCCGGCGGCGTCAGCTGCGCATGAGATGGGGGGTTCGACGCTCTAAGTACACAGCCGGCGGCGAAAGCAATCTTTACTTAGCGATGGGCACATAATTACCTTATGTCGTCCTGCAGCACTCCCGTACAACGACTGACAAAAACATCAACATGAGTCGGCCCCACGGTACGCGCTACGGCCGGCCCTGTCAGAGTCAGCCACCTTATTCGCAATCCCCTAGCTTTCCACAACCTTATTGGTGTCCTCTCGGGGGCGAACCGGGCGATGCAGCTACATGGACAAGCTTCGATAGGCAGTATCGTTTTCCTATTGGCATGACACGGCTCGACCGACAGTAATTACTGTATCCTCCACACCTGCTAGTTAGCACCGCTGAGGTGTAGGATCCATCTTAGACCGTCAGAGGCACGAGCCACAGTCCAGAGTTCCCGGAAGCTGCAACGTTCCGCAGCTGCTCCTTTCCCGGCGCCTGCTGGATGTGGCTCGACGGGCAATTGTGAGGGAGAGAACGATCAGCTCAGCGCATGAAGCTCCCCCCGACCCTGTGTGCCACTGATCGGTGCGGCAAAGAGACCGTGCCATGGATGGCTGTCATGCTGCAGCATCCTGCAGCACTCGGCATGGATGGGGACATCTATACATCAGATGCCTCTTAGCGATCCTGTTATCTGGTCAAGGTCTGGTGCAACCCGTAGACTTCCTTATTCTCCATTGCTCTAAGCTCCCGCAAGGACACAACCTTCTAGGGACCATCCTTCTCCGTTCGAGTCCTACACACAAGCTGCCATCTCTTGCAGTACCCTTCAGTCCTTACTTACACAGAGCGCGTGGCTTCCATGTTGTGCTCTTGAAGTCTTTTCCCGTTGCTGACACTGACTCTTCAGTCAAGGTACGTAAGCTCCTCTCGTCTCTGTTCTTGGGACTGCGACGCAACTATCCACGTCTTCCTGCGATGCGTCGAACGTCCAACGTTCAACAGAGGGAGTGGCTTACCTTTTGCAAGTTTACCCCACCGTCATTATCAAGTCCCCACCTCTGTAGGAATATTGCTCCCGACGTGTGACGCGATACATCCTGCTGTGGAATTCCGTACTGCCATCTTTCTGCATCATCTCCCGGCGACTCTTGTGGTGCCGCAGTCTGCGGGCACTGGGAAAAAACCATGAGTATACTGGCCTCTGGCTCGGATTATCTTTCTCCTCGACACGCATTACAGCGGCCTGACTGGAGCGTGAACGAGCACAAGCGTACGTTCAAGTCGGATCCAAGCACGTTCGAGCTACGAATCCAGGCTTACCCGTCTCCGCCTATGTCAGATCCTTCGTCTTCACAGAGACGTTCGGAGGAAAGGCCAGCCCGAGAGGGACTCCAACAGCGTTCGCCGCTACCGGCGATTCGTAGAGGCGCGCAGGAGGGCAGCACGCGCTCCAATGTGCGGTCCGACCGTCCGAGAAGACTCTCCAGACAGCAGCAACAGCCGCTAGAGCTTCAACCTCGAACTCAAGCTCAAGAGCCACAAGACCATCGAACTTCGACTGCTGGTCCCTCCCGTGATCTTGGCGAACGGCAGAGCCATCCTCATCGGACAGACCCACTTGGCGAGAACACCTCTTTGACCGGGGGCTCAGTTGTCGGCGTACAGACGCAGCCGGCGCAAACGGCATTAGCAGCCCTGGGGCCGTTAAAGGGAGCCAAACCTGCTCCGCGGGCCAAAGCACACGTAGCGTCTGCGTGTATCAATTGCAAGCGCGCGCATCTCAGCTGTGATGTTCAGAGGCCTTGTGCACGTTGTGTCGCAGCAGGCAAACAGGTGAGATACTCCTCTTCTGTTCTCCCGCTGCCTTCATGACTACATGCTAAGTACGCCGTTAGGAATCTTGTTACGACATACAGCATAAGAAAAGGGGCCGGCCGAGACTCAGAGATGAGCGTGATGTGCGGATGGAAGAATTGGAGCGCGCAACTCAGCAGTCGCGCCAAGGAGTAACAGCATCAACAGCTAGGCCGCACGAATCTCCTGCTGCCGCTGCGCAACGAAGGGCAGAGAGTTTTCGTGTGCTGAGATCGCAGCGCGGGGATCCAACTGTTGCAGGTCCGTTGCATCAACCACAAGAACGTCCGGGGTCTTCGAGAGTGCCGACCGGTCCATTGGGCAGCGCTTCCTCCTACGACCCATACAGGTCAGTCTTGTTCAGAGATCCAGCAACACCTATAGCATTCCTCAACCTCGACCTGGTCATCCTCAGAGCAAACCAGCAGTTCCAAAATCTTTTGTCACCTGGTAACAGCATGCGTGGAAGAACGCTTGCGGATTTTACAGACGATCGTGACGGAGAGTCTTTGCGCAGGATAAGACTCCAGATGGGAGAAGAAAAGGACACACGAGAGCCGGCCTTCCTTCCTCCGATATACGGTCTTAGCGAGCAGGATGCCGTACAGTCAATTTCAGAGAGCGATGTCGATAGAATCACCCAAGCGTACACCGATCGCCACGAGATGTGGATCTTCCGCCTGCCGGATGGTCGAACGCGGGCTTTACCCGTCAGGTTTCGGCTTGCGAAGACTACCATCTTCTTCGTTACAATGGTAGTTCAGCCATATGAAGCGCCTACTCATGCACCTGCGCTGCGGCCGTTCGAGCCTTGGCCTGTCTCAACGTCAGAAGCACCGACACCACCCTCTACCGCGAGCTCCTTCACCTTTACCGCTCACCCTTTCATGCAACGACCTCCTTACACCGTATCCGCTCCATCTTCCCCTTACTACTCTTATCCGCCAACAAAGCCACCTGTAGTGACAGCGCCGATGGCTGGTGCATCTCACGGGCTCCCTCCTCCTGCACGATATGAGCAGGAGTACTTACCGTCCTTTCAAACCTTGCCTGGCCCTGCGACACCTGCACCACTACCCATGCAGACACCGCAATTGGTACCGCCTCCAAGGCCAGCTGCTGTGGACCCGTACCATCCGTGGAGTTCCGCGCGAGACCTGCCGCATACTAACGCATCAGAGGGTAGTTTGCAACTGCCTCCTATACTCGGTGGCCCTCCGACCTCACTCGAAGCGGCAGAAAGGGGCGCGGTGCGCCGGCGAGAGTCAGCAGCAGAAGGGAGCGGAGAGGAGACACCGACACTGGGAGCTACGAAACGAAGGCGACTCGACATCAACGAGATACTGGAGGGGAGGAAGGACTGAGGTTGAAAAGACCACACGTGTCTGTGGCACCTGCCACAACGTACACTGTACACTGCCAGCGAGCCGGACTCGCGCCGCACTCATTGAGAACACGAAGCCAGCACGATCCAAGAGAGTAATACAACCCCTTTCCTCCTAATATTCACCCCGCAGCGCAGAGGAAGTAGTACGCTCGACGCGGACTGACCACTTGCCTGGAAACACACGACACACATGGCGTTTCACCTTTGACCAGGAACGCTGCGTCGCTTCAAGCATCTTGCCTGCATCGTTTTTGTTTCCCTTACGCTGGAGATACCCGTTGAACAGCAAGCGTGGCGGGCATCTGATTGATTGGTGCGAAGCGCGGATCGACATCTAGGATCTGTCTGGGAGATTCGCGAACCATACACATCGCTGCACATCCTAGCCGCAGCTCCACCCTGTGTAATGTATATAATCTATCCCCTTTCCTCCCCTTGCGCAACTCTGTTGCATATGTTTCCTCAGGACTGTACCGTACCGTACCGCACAATACGATCTTTATAGTGTTTTCAGGCTGCTTGAACAGCACGCCAAAGTCCTCAGTTACGTTTGTTCTTCTCTGTGCCGTGTAGTCTTCTCCAATCTTGGAGACCCGGCTTCTATTTTGGGGAGATGGTCAATACGGTCGAGATTGTCACAGATCAATCTGGGACGCACTACACACGGGGTCGATCCTCCTACACGACAAGCTGCCGAGTACATCCCTTTCGTAAATAGACATTTTACTCAGCAAGAGACACGTAACTAGCCTGATTCTCATACCAAGTCGTGCCTAACTCCGACATCGACGCACCTTGACCGAGCAACAACGAAGCTCTACCGGACGAACAGAAGGGCCACCTCGCCTTGCTCAAGACCTCTCTTGGGCCGTTCGTTAGCATGCCAACGCAAGCCTGCACCACCTGCGGACGGCTTGCCACATCCGACCCGAGTGGCGTCTCGGTTGGCGAGTGGTGCTTCACGCGGTGCTGCTCGAGTGCGCGCTGTGCTCCGTTATACCACACACAGACGACTAGGAAACACGTCTGCGGAGTCTCTACGTCCCGTTCCTTAGAGGTCGGGTCGTCCTTTGGAGGCCACGGGTGGAAGCAGGCTTCGGCGAGATCGCACAAAGCGGTCTCTGGCAGCCCGAGGGAGACGAACAGATGCCGAAGGCGACTGAGAGGGCCCCAGCGTATCCGAAACGGAAAGGACCGGATTCCCAAGGTTTGGTCTGCGATCTGGGTGAATGCGAACCTCGATTTCTACGATTGAGTGGACAGCATCGAATCCAGACGGGTATTCACATACGCTTACGCTGCAATCCGCACCTGACCAACCAGAGAGGAAAGGGATAGGTACTAGGATCTTGGAGACGGTACAACCGTCGAGCATGCCCTGTACAGAGTAGGGCTCACGGGAGGAAGGGGGCTATAGTGGACGTGATAGCTAAGTAGAATCTCCACGCTCGATTTCTTTGCTAAGCCCTGTAAGGCGAACGACTTGTTGGATGCTGGGTATCGGAAAAGGTGCCGCGCATATCTATGCTGGACTTGTGGCGCGACTGAGTATGTTTCGTGGACAACTGAACACTGGTTTCAACGCTACCAGTCGGTTAGTCAGCCAACCAGACTTTTACCTGCGCCTCTAGCTAGGACAGATCAGACGTACATGGCTCAGATCGTCTGCAGATGTCACAACGCCCAGACCTTCAAAGTCGGATGGACTGGGACGGCATCCCTCAGCAGTGGCACTGACAGTGGAGAGGAGCTCTGGTGCGACTCGTGAGTCTCTGGGCTCAAATCTTGTAATCCTCCAGCCTCCTGACCGTCGAGATCAACAAATTCGCGTCCCTTGCCGGAGGTGGTAGCCACTACCGAACCAGATGGATGCACGAGAGTGCTGGTAACAGGGTCTGCGCGACAACGGTCAGTGCTCTGTCCTCCAGCGCCCCGGCGTGCGCTATTTCCACTTTGCCTACCTTCATGTGCCTGCCATTCGAATGCTGCCTCCTGCTCGCCCTCACGCTCATTGGGATTACTCCATACCCTGACCATGCCATCCGTGCCGCCACCCCAGATCTCGTGACCACGCGCTGTCTGCACGACGTCAATGCCAAGGCGTTGATGCGTCGTTGCCTTCCGTCCTTTCAGCCAGCCGAGCCGCTTCCCTCCAACACGTATATCGTACACAAGCACGACGTCGCTTTTGCGTTCCGCAACATACAAGTACTTCCCACAAGGCTCCACAGGACCTGAGAAACTCCTGCTCCACCAGCGTTTTCCGCGTTTCCTGGTACCTCCGACGGTTCGGCCACGGAAAAGACTGCATTGCAACTGCCGCGACCTTCGGAGTCATAGAGGCCGATCCATCGACTGAATGTCCCTGCCGCAAGCGTGCCCTCTGAACTAATGCTCAGACAGCTCAAGATGCCTTTCATGCCCACACCGCCGCCCACGGCTTTCTTCCTCTTGGAGGGGATGGTTGGATAGCGCTCGATAGGACCTGCCCGTTCCGGCTGACGTCGAAGACAGCCAGTAGACTGTCGCTACCAGTAACGAAGTGCGTGCCTGAGGAGATGAAGGCGAGAGAATGCGGTGTGATGTACGCTTCGGTGGTTGGCGAGATGAGTGAATATGAGGCAGTGAGCCCAGCTTGCGGTAAGAGGGCATTCTGCAGGCGTATGGGCAGATTGCGTGGCGAAGACAGAACCAGGGTGGAGGAGACATTCTGGAGGTCGTAGTAGGGGTAGACGGCGGTACTGCAGACGGGTTCAGGAGATGGAGACGCGGCGTAGGGTCTCAAGATGTGCGGTTCCCGGCTTGTGAGGAGGTCGTGAGGACTAATGGGGTGGTGCGTGGTCAGCAGGAGATGTGAAGACCCTACTCGGTGACACGTACAGGGCAAATGTTCTCAGGGTGTCGTCTGCGCTGCTTGTGATGAGACAGGTCCCATCCGGAGACCATTGTGCGCTCCTGTAGTCGGTAGAGGTCTTGCGTGATGCGATTGCTTCCGCCGCGCTACACGCATCCCGTTCAGAGTCGTGAGCCTCTCCTGTGGCGGCGATGCACTTCGGCGCCGGGCTGTAGCTGGGCTGCTCCATGCCGAGCTGGTCTTCGTTGCGGAGGTGTCGGCGGAGACTTGGGTCCGTGCGCATCGTGTACATGTTCTGGAAATTTCGAAGTCGCTGCATCTCATCTACAGCTCCAAGACTCATCAACACATCCCTTGACAATTCCGCACCGTTCGTATCAAGTTCTTCACTCAGCAAACCCACAAACACTCTTCAACAATGGTATGGTGTGCATCACCGCCGCGCCCCGACAACTGCTAACTTCTTATTGCCAGTCTACCGCTCTCAAGTCCATCAAGTCGCTCGCTCCTCTGCTCGACCGTGTCCTCGTCCAGCGCATCAAGGCCGAGACCAAGACTGCCAGTGGCATCTTCCTCCCGGAGAGTGCAGTAAAGGAGTTGAACGAGGCGAAGGTGCTTGCCGTAGGACCTGGCGCAATGGACAAGGAAGGCAAGAGAATAGGTATGAGCGTGCAGGCAGGAGACAAGGTTTTGATTCCGCAAGTACGTCAACCTCACGAGGGAGCAAAGACCTTGGCGTCGTAGGGACAATGGGGCGGGGAGCTGACTATCTACGAACAGTACGGTGGAAGCCCGATCAAGGTTGGAGACGAGGAGTACTCGCTCTTCAGGGACCACGAGTATGCGACATCAAGTCTGCTTTGTCATGACGATTTGCTGACGGTGCAAACAGGCTTCTGGCGAAGATCAACGAGTAGATTCATGGTTTCTACGTCCCGAACTGTATCTATATGTATCAACAATACCACCCACCCGCATCACGGAGGCGTTGTCTTGGGTAATTATAGCGTCTTCAGCGTCTACATCCGCAACTGTAGCCACTCGGAAACCTTGAGTTCGATCCAAAAACATCTCCGCTTTCAAGGAAAGGGAAACCTGCATTGTGAAGTTATTGCGCCTGCGCAAGCATTTCCCATCTGACGTCTGTTAACACAACAATCGTTCGCAATGGCTCGAAGGTCTTATGTTGAGCTACGTCAGCCCCATGCCAGCCTTGCTCGGCCCGTCGTCTGTTTTGCGGAAGCTGGTAGTTGCTAACGCATATGTTTTGCGTCGAGGTGTTCGTTAATCTCCTGCTCTGAGACCGCAAGGTCGCAAATCGGACAGGCTACCAAAAGCTTCTTCTCGGCGATCGCAAAGCTCCCTTCGATTGGACTCCCTGGCCGCTTCGATCTGGCTCCTGTGTTGGGTGCCAACAATTTTTGAGCGACTGCACCCCGCGGCGCATTGCACTTGTTTCCCTCTTTCGTGCCGTTCATCCATGAGTCAAGCTTGTTCTTCTGCCGCCCAGCTCTCTCCTTAGCACTCAGCTTCGTAATCTGCTCTTTCGTGAGTCCCGGTTCGGAGATCTTGCAATACGTTCCACCACACTCTTCCTCATGCCTCTTCCACCAGGTGTCACTCTGCCAGGTGCTCTGTCCATGCTCCTCTTCACCAGTCCGAAGAAGGGAGACCGCTCTTTGCAGGGTCCATCACACTGCCATACATGCGTCCGGTAACGATCCACTTCATCATGAAAGGTGTGGAAGACCGTTACAAGGTAATCCCCATGGTTGTTGATAGCATCAGCGAGCAGCAGAAAGCCAGCGCCATGTCCTGTACCATCATCACCACGAGAGTGCCGCCAAGAAGTCGTAATGAAGAAGTATGCATGAATTGCCTCGTGAAGGAGCGTGTTGATCGTGTCCGAGCGTGGACGATACTTGAGCAGTGGCTCGGAGAGCTTCAGACGAACGCGCCGGTATTTGCCCTGGTCGTCCTTCGTGAGTTCGCAGATGCCAGCGCATAGCGTTAGTCGGGATGACCAAGAAACTTCCACCCGTGGCAAGAGAAGACCCCGGAAATACAGAGTATTGTACATTCGGAACAGCTCATGTATATCCACGGATGGATCATCGCTATAGACGATATTGGTGATCTCGCGTTGTGCTGTGACTTGCGTTTCGGTCAGAGGATCGAGGCTGGATATGGCTTGAATCGCTGCACCTTCGTCGGTGAGAGACATGCTCAATAATCCACGTCACAGCACCGGGTTGAGACCATGCCTCGAGTATGCAGCTGCAGCTTGAAGCTCGAGAAGACGCCGAAGATTGTGGGGGTGGAATGGTAGAGGTAACAGTACCACAGACAAAAACATGTCGGGTAGCCCGTGCAACCGCTTCCGCAGTCCACAGCGAGGGTCCAGAACTGCAACATCGAAAGTTCGGCCACCGCTCGACCACTCGCTTTTCGTAACAGCAGCGCAATATACCACCAACAACAATGTCACGCAAACTCCCCTTCCAGCTAGGCAGGAAAGAAGTCTTCCTGTACTGTCCCCCTGATTTCCACTGGTCCTGCATTAGACCACCCGACTGACGCCTCCCAGACCTAGCTTCACCATAACCCTCCTCCGCACACCTCGCCTACCACCCAGATACGCAACCTTCATCGTGCCGCTAAATCTCAACAAACTCGATATACGCGACTACCTCTACAATGTGTACGGTATCACTGCGCTATCAGTGAGGTCGTATGTGCAGCAGCAGAAAGTGCGCCACGACAAGCCAGATGCGATTCTGCCCAGGCCAAGAAAGTGGTTCAGACCTAGAGCTATCAAGAAGATGACCGTCGAAATGGAGAAGCCGTTTGTTTGGCCAGAAGAGCCAGAGGATTACTCACTGTACGTGGAAGACCCAGAACACAAGATGGATAGACTAGAGTGGGAAGAACAGGGCTACATTGGCCTGCCCGTTCCGACTTCCCTGGGAGCCGTCTCATAGCGAAAATGCACAGCACCAAAAGTGCTAGGCGTTGACTGATACGTTTGTCACGCAGGTGGGACAAAGAGACCTTCGATGCCGCCATGAAAGCCTCGAGAGCAGAAAACGAACTCATGCAGCCCGATGCGGACCAGAAGCCCAGTGCTGATCGAGAAACGATAGCGGCCCAGGCGCAGCTGCTTCTTACTGGCAAAGAGGTGTGGAAGCCGAAGTGGGAGGACGTGGGCGAGCCGGAGGAGGTAGAGAAGGAGTTGGAGTTCTCCAATACCACACAGCTCGGATGAGGAAGATAAGAGTTGGGCGGAACGATCGGAAGTGAACATGGGCGGGTGTCAATGTACGATTGAGTGTACGTTTGGTGGTGTGCGATGGCATTGCCGGCGTTCCTGTTTGACAGGTGTTTGGTGACCTTCCCAATGATCTGCTTTCAACCAAGACACCACTTCTTATCTTGAGGCATTCTTCAACGTGATAGGGGAGGTTTATTGCTGCTTGTATACTCCCTGTGTAGGAAAGAGCTATACTGGCTGAAGCTCAAACCGCCAGCCGAGAACACATGTCACCACAAGTGACCACAAATAACGCCTTGGGCAGCTATAGGTTGCAGTCTACCCTTGGATGCTGCCTTCAATATGATCCTACCGTAATGCGCCGTCCTGATTCCGTATCACCCCGCTAATCATCATGCAAACCCAGAGCGCAACACCAGTCGTGGCGTTCACGCTATCCTATGGGCTTCAGCTTCTTCTTCTTTTTCTTTTCGCCCTCGCCTTTGATGCCCTTCTGAAAGTCTCTCCAGCTTCCAATCCGCTGCTCCCTCGTCTGCTCCCAACTCTGCTCGTGCTCCCTCTTCCTCTTCCTCTCCGCAAGCTCCTCGTCCTCCTTCTTCTGCTGTCTTCCCTCCTCCTGCATCTGCGCTTTCAACTGTTTCCGCCGCCTCATCTCGTTATCGATAAGCACCACCTTTGACTTCTCCCTCCACGCCTTTCGGAACTCCTCATTGGGCTCTTTCACTTCCGGGCTATCGGTAGTGAGCTTGCGCTCTCGCATTATCAGCATGCGCGCGTCGGCGATGGCTTCATCAAGGCGGGCGCGCTCCTTCTCGTCCATGAGGCTTGTTTGGGCCTTCTTGAGGCGATCGAAGGCATCGGGGGCGGAGGGATTAGATGTTTTGTCAGGATGGATGAGGAGAGACTTGGTGCGGTAGACTCGTTTGATGTCGGAGTCGGGAACACCCGGTTGGAGATCGAGGACAGCGTAGGCATCAAGCTTGAACGCCTTCAGGATGCGGTCAATCTCAGTATCCTAGATGGCTCTGGTCAGTAACAGAGCAGAGAAGCGAATTTTGGGTAAAGACAGTACCTTGTCGAACTCTTTCGCCTCCTTCTCGAGATCTGCGAACGCATCTGCATCGTCCTCCGCCATGTTGGCCAACGTGGTGTGCTCGAACAAGAGCAGGACTTGTAGAGTAAGCGAGTTGAGATGACCGGTGATTTAGAAAAGACTTGTGACTGGATTTGTTCCGAACAGAAGGGTGCGAAGAAGTGAGTGGGTAAAGGGAAGAAGTAAGGTAAGGCAGTGTCGCACCGTGGTTTAGACAAGACTACCTAGACCTTGGGGCTGAAGGCGGTGTACTATTAGCGCCAACGGCGATAACGGGAATTTATTCTCGAGCAAAACATCCAGTCCTCATCCTTGCCATGCGTGCAACGTTCATAAAAATGTTTACAACAGAAAACAACCTGTAACAACCTATAGCACCCTCAGGAAATACCCATAGCTATGGCACCAGCGGTCACTGGTCGGACAAGACCAACAAAGCCCAAGAAGCAAGCAAGAGTACAGAAGAGGAAGCGGGATGATGTCGACGTGGAGAAGCTGGAGCATGCAGTCGCCGACCTCGTATGCGTGCCACACTGTCAAGTCTCCGAGGATCGTATTAACATATATAGGATCCAACAGCTGAGTACAAGAATTTCACTGACCTTCCCTTGTCCGAACCGACGAAAGCTGGCCTCAAAGCGTCCCATTTCACAACGTTGACGGATATCCAAGCAAAAGCCATTGCTCTCGCACTGAAAGGCAAAAATATCCTCGGCGCAGCGAAGACAGGCAGTGGCAAGACTCTCGCTTTCTTGATACCCGTTCTCGAGAACCTATACCGTGCACAATGCATTGGCGCCGACGCAGGATTAGGCGCATTGATCATATCACCAACTCGCGAACTGGCGATTCAAATCTTCGAAGTACTTCGAAAGATTGGCAGGAAGGGTCATCTTTTCTCCGCTGGTCTTATGATAGGAGGCACGAATCTACAAGAGCAGCGAGACGCCTTGTCGAGAATGAACATTCTCGTGTGCACACCCGGAAGAATACTGGATCATCTGTCCAAGACTGCAGCCTTCAACGTAGGTAACTTGAGGATGCTGGTCCTTGACGAAGCGGACAGAATACTGGACATGGGTTTTCAGCGAGACGTGGACGCAATAGTAGAGTACCTGCCCAAAGACCGCCAAACGCTCCTCTTCAGTGCAACTCAGACGAAGAAGGTATCGGATCTTGCTCGACTGAGTCTTTCAAATCCTGAGTACGTCTCTGTACATGAGTCGGCGTCTCACGCGACACCAAAGACCCTACAGCAGAATTACATTGTCACTCCACTTTCAGATAAGCTCGATACGCTGTGGTCTTTCATTCAGTCATCCAAAAAATCTAAGATTCTTGTTTTCTTGTCTTCCGGAAAACAAGTCCGCTTCGTGTACGAGGCTTTCCGGCATCTACAGCCTGGTATTCCCTTATTGCATCTTCATGGTCGGCAGAAGCAGACCGCACGGCTTGATATCACGTCACGTTTCTCAGCAGCAAAGACGTCCTGTCTTTTTGCCACAGATGTTGTCGCAAGAGGACTAGATTTTCCGGCTGTCGACTGGGTGGTGCAGGTGGATTGTCCAGAAGACGCCGATACATACATACATCGTGTTGGTAGAACAGCACGATATGAGCGAGAGGGAAGAGCAGTGCTATTTCTTGACCCCAGCGAAGAAGAGGGTATGTTGAAGCGACTAGAGCATAAGAAAGTGCCAATCGAGAGGATCAACGTGAAACAGAAGAAGCAGATGAGTATCAAGAACCAGTTGCAGAACATGTGCTTCAAGGACCCGCAGCTCAAGTACCTTGGCCAGAAGGCGTTCATATCGTACGTAAAATCTATCCATGTCCAGAAGGACAAGGAGATCTTCAAGATGAGCGAACTGCCACTGGAAGAGTTTGCGGCGAGTCTTGGTCTGCCCGGTGCGCCAAGGATCAAGTTCATGAAAGGTGACGATGCGAAGGCGCTGAAGAACGCGCCAAGACATGGCTTGTCGTCTTCTGAAGACGAAAGTGAAGCTGAAGACACAGTTGATGGACTCAAAGGAGCAAGTGTGCTACAGACGAAGGAGAAAAGCAAGCAGGACTCTGTTCGCACAAAGTACGATCGCATGTTCGAACGCCGGAACCAAGACGTTCTGGCAGACCACTACGCCAAGATGATCCGAAACGATGATACTCAACCTGACGAGACGGATCGCCTCGATGGCGAGCAGGCAGAAGACGATGATTTGTTTACAGTCAAGCGCCGCATAGAAGCCGATCAGGTCCTCAGCGACGACTCCGACGTAGACAGCGATCATCAGCGCTCCGAGAATGGCAAACATATAAAGAAGATCCTCATCCCTGGCGCCAAAGAGCCTTTGGTCTTAGACAGCAAACGTCGCGAGAAGCTGCTCAAGTCCAAGAAGAAGTTGTTGAAGCTCAAGGACAAAGGTACCAAGCTCGTCTTTGACGATGAAGGCAATGCACATCCAATCTACGAGTTTGAGGGAGAAGATCAGTTCGTCGCGAAAGGCGCGCCCGAAGAGCAGAGACGCAAGTTCCTTGAAGAGGAGACTAAGAGGGTCGAGACTGCGGATCTCGCTGACAAAGAGGCTGCGAGGGAGAAGAAGAGGACCAAGCGCGAGAAGAGGAAGGAAAGAGAGAGACTGGAGGCGGAAGAAAACGATGATGATGATGGTGGTGTCACTGGTACTGAGGGTGCGGAAGACGGGTTCGCGAACTTCCTCGCGGATGCGCGACCGTTGTCCGATGAAGATGAACGTGAGGAGCCGAAGCCGAAGAGGCCGAAGAAGTGGTTCGAGAATGACAAGCATAAAGAGCAGGCGAAGACTGACAGACAAGAACCTGAGACGCTGGAGGACCTTGAGGCTCTGGCTTCTGGACTGCTGGGATGAGAGTGTTGTGACGTTGAACAAAGACATATGAGTGGTATATGTGTGTAGCAAACGTTCCCCTTGTGCTTCGTTCCGCCTCTCTTTAGGTGTCCTTCATCTCGCTCTACTCCACCTGCTTAGACTCTGCTTCTGCGTTTGTTCCAGATTTACTTCCCTTCTCCACTCAACCATCAATTAGTACAAGAATCGACAGCAGATCACAATGTCTGCTACTCATTCCAGAACTTTCTACTGCAGTATCACACTGAGGAAGGGCGTTTGGGGAGCAGAGCAAAGCTCACCGCCAGCGCTTGTATTCGAGATAAAAGAGTGTTATGTTTCAGGAGTTTGCGTCACTCGCAACTTGCCGGCAAAGTTTCTAGGGACTAGGAGCGCTTGGTTAAAGAGCTTCGAAGATGAGTGACAGTTCTACTACACGTGCATGCGCTCCTGGCTTCAAAGCCGGACTCACACTAGAAGCGATTGCATTTCGCACAGCAACTTGTCTTCTCAAACACTATTGGAACATAAAGTGTTCTCCTCGCCGCTCTCACCTCTGTCGTTGTGGGCTATCTCTCTGCTAACTCTGCAACGCTTTGAGGATCGGCAACCTCAGAGTCGCCCTTGACGAACCCTCTTGACAGCATTCTCTGACGTTCAGCAAGAGACAGACGCCGAGACTCATGTCGACGGCATCGCGCACGCACGGATCGTGAACATATTTGGGGGTGCTAGAAGCCGATCGCTGCCAGAGGCGTCGAAGCAGATCCTCGTGAAGTCGGTGTACAGAAGGGAGAGTGTAGCCAGCCGGCAGCCTTCTGTGAGAAACTCACCTGCGGTGTCTGTCGCTCTAGTCGACTCAAGAACGACTATCTACCTAGCCGTCGCTCATGTTTCTGAGAATACCCGGGGTGTACTCTTCACACCCCTAGCTGGCGCAAAAGAAGGCATGCGTGCATTCTTCATGGGCGTAGCCAGTCTGAATCCGCTTTCGCAGAGCAGTACAGTACGTTACTGCCGAGAGGCACAACGGGAGCCGGTAGGCACGTCCATGCTGCGGCTACCACCGATTCGACTCGCTCGCTGTTCCTAGAGCTCCCCTCTGAGATTCGTAACCTGACGTACGAGTTCACCTTGACCTTCGGCGCTCCACTGCGCATCGCCGGCGTGGAAAAGGGTCGCGAGAATCTACGGTTCCGCAGCTATCTCAGCTCCCACGAACAGCCTGGCCTCCCTCGAGACAAGTCAGAGAGGAGATCATCGGCTTCTTCTACAGCTGCAATGCTTTCGTCGAGAGCGTCGTCAATAAGAACTTTACCACCGTCATCAGCTTCCTCCAGCGCATCGGCGAGCGCAACAGGAACTCACTCACACAACTCTGCATTTGGGTCCCTATCTCCACAATCTATGGCGAAGCACCATTCACGGAGCGCAGGCACAAAGAGCTAAGAGCTGTGGGTGTTGGTCTTAGTGTGGGAGTGTTGAGAAATCGCTTGCACAAGGGTTGTGAGTGGGTGTAGATTGCAGAGACCAGGCCAGCAATTCGTGCCTTTTGTATAGCTGGCGTGATACCTTAATCCGTCAAACAGTAGTGCAGACTGGATAGCGACAGAAGAATCAAAGAGAAGTGTAGGCCTGTGGTATCCCGACAGTCACTGAACTTACTGTTGATTACACTCAGCTACTGCAGAGGCTAACCAGGGTGTGGGCGAATGAGGTATGGTTCGGTATTAAAATCAAATGCGGTCGCCCACAACCCTTCCATTGGCATTCCCTCCCTCTTCCCGTCTTCTGGTCTGTGGAAGAACTCTTAGCATGGAATATTGACGTGTAAAAACAAGTACCACAACCACTGAAGTCTCTGTAAGTAATCGATCAACCACATCATCCAATCTTCGTCCTCTATAGTAGCAGAAGAAGGATGTTTGCGGTATTGGATAAAGATCTAGGCAGGGTTTTCTAACAAACAACTGGTGCATCGACAGACGTACCCTCCCTTAATAGGGAGAGAGAAGCGTGGTCTCTCTCTATAGTGTTCTCGCTTCTCTACTTGTCTGAAGGGTTTAAGCATCATCGTAACAAAGTCAACAACAGCTTTCCAGTCCTTTGTTTCGTGGAGTTCGTCACCTTTAGATCATGGGAAATAGTGAAAGCTTGTTGGTCACCGTCCTCCCATTATCCTAGGCATGCGTGGTTGTGATCTCGGCACAACCCGGTTGTAAAGCTCGAACAAGATATGAAGCCTTCTTGCCCTGGGTGTAATATCTGTAGGAAGTAACGGCCCATACTCTTCCTGCGCCTGTGCGACACAAGGCCGAGACAGGGACATATCATCAATAATTCATTCACCTTATGCCCACCTGTGGATCGCTGTTGTGAAGTCACACTACAAGAGTGATTTGCCCCTGACCGCCTACCTCTTTATGAACACGACACCCTTCTACTCTTCAGATTCTCCTCGATATCACCAACCATCACTCATTCCCATCAATCTTCTTCTTTTCATCGATTCCACCTTAATGCACACCATGTCTATCAACTACCACGCCGAGGTGGCAAGAAAGAACGAGCAAGCGGCAATAGCTCGTAACAAACGAGGTTGGTTCACAAAATAGGGATTCACCGGCCCTTTCCGAAGATTAACACGAAGTCTCCAGATACGAACCTATCATGCATAAGCGGCGCCTCCGGAAGGACTCGCTCGAAGGCTGACACGGAAGCCTGTGAGACGATGATCGACAACCGCTGGGCTGGAGTCGCAGAGTCCGCCCATACTACCCCTTTCCGGCTGATGGACCTCCACAAGAGCTCTGCGACGTGATCCTCTACTCCGTGATCGTCCAGCCGTGTCCAATCTACCTCTCCAGATCGTATCCGGAGCAGCGCAAAGAGCCCGCTCTTCTCTCGGTATCGCGCTACCTCCGCGCTCACCTCCTGCCCATCTGGTACGGCAAGAATGTGTTCACGTTACGTAATGACGGCCCTAGGGGCCTCGAGTGGTGGTGCAGGAAGATCGGCAAGGAAAAGCGCAGCATGTTGACTGGTGTGGAGGTTGGCTGTGATGCTGCTGAGGTCGCCGCGGTCCGCGAGACTCTCAGGAGGAGGTATCGCCTAGTGTTTCGGGACGGCGTGCTCCAGACCTTGAGCGACGCATCGAAGAAGTGGCAGTGGCACCCTCGAGGGTAGGAGTCATCGACAAAGAAGCTTGAGGGGTTTCACGACCAAGGAAACAGCATCTTTCGAGTTTGGCAGGCCGGAGGAGTCAAGCGGGCACCGGAGCGGACTGAGTTCATGGGAGGGCATCTCTTCTGACAGCGACACGGTCGTTTCTTTCTTTACCAATGCGGCGAAGCAGACGTCTTACCAAAGTAAGCTGGTAACGAAGAGCGTGTTTGCGTCAAGACAACGAAGATGGCACACTCTGCAAAGGATATGGTGGCCAGCATTCCAATGCAGAGAATCACTGGATTCAAAGACCTCCTTGCAATGCATCAGTAGTCGTAGCATGGAGATCGACTTATGCGGCTGTGCCACCTACCAAGACGTCACGTGGTGCCTACGTTGCTTTGTGTGTTGTGTGACCTTCCGGCGTGAGTAGTTTTCGCAATGCATTCCCAGGGGAGGAGGTTACGTGCAAGTAGTCAACCCTCAGAGGCGGTACGACTTGTCGCTGCCGTGGTAGTTGTCGCTTCTACACATGTGGTCTTGTACACACCCCACTTGATTCCAAGCCTTGGACGTCAGTGTGTCTCTGAGTGATCGAGCCCAGCTCAGACTTGACTCTCCCAAAGCCAGAGGGGTATAGACAATCCTGTGATACCACAGCGAAAGAGCTTGTGTACAAACGCGCCAAGATTCCTATGCTGTACTCACGTCGAAGCGCCTCTCCTTTCCAGAACATCGCCAAGATCCAATTTCTATGCTGCGTCACAGTCTGCTATCCACTCCACTCCAGGCCCTCTCCCCTGGCCAATGCGAGTCCGGCCACACCAGTCTCATGGCCTCCCAAATATGCCTTGAATGCGGTCAGTACCAGGAGGATCATGACTGTGTTACGGTGAAGGAAACTTACGAAACGTGCACGATCTCTAGGCCATCCTTGACCTCCTGTGGCAGGTCTTTGACGTCCTTACGGTTGTTGATCGGCAACAGCACAGTCTTGACGCCCGCTCTCAACGCACCAATGAGCTTCTCTTTGATGCCTCCCACAGGCGTGACCTTGCCACGCAGTGATATTTCACCCGTCATTGCAATGGTTGGCGGAACAGCTTTGCCCGAGAAAAGCGAAATGAGCGCGATGGTGTGTGCAAGGCCAGCCGAAGGCCCATCTTTTGGTATGGCACCACTTGGGCAATGGACATGGATGCTGCGGTTCTTCATGATGTCTTCGTTCGGGTCGTGTGTCAGCGCAAGCTCGTATGCGTGCGCTTTCACCCATGTCAATGCCACTTCGACGCTCTCTTTCAGCACATCACCAAGTTTTCCGGTGAGCTGTACTCGTCCGTTGCCAGGCATATCGGCAACCTCGATGAAGAGAATGGAGCCTTGACCGCCAGTACTGTACGCCACCAAGCCCGTGACGACACCCGGCCGGGAGGTAGTCTCAGCAATCTCTTCATCGAAACGCTCAATACCGAGTATGTCTTCGAGGTCGTCGATGCTGACTGTAGGCTTATACTCCGCCAGTGTGGAATTGTCTTTCGCATCCGCGTACTGGACAGCCTTGGAGCGGCAGACAGACCCGATTTCCCGCTCGAGATTCCGAACGCCTGACTCACGGGTGTAGGAAGTAATGATCTTGTCTACGACATCGTCATCCATGTGTACTAGCTCTTGACCGAGACCGTTCGTAGTAATCTGCTTGGGTATGAGATGGCGGTTGGCGATGTGCCGCTTCTCAAGGGTCGTATAGCCTGACAAAGAGATGGTCTCCATCCTGTCCAACAGCGGAGGCGGTATTGTGTCCAGAGAATTAGCGGTGGCAATGAACAATACTTTACTCAAGTCAATCGTGATGTTGACATAGTGGTCGGTGAAGGTGTGGTTCTGTTCAGGGTCTAGAACCTCCAGCATTGCAGCGGATGGGTCGCCATGGAAACTGGAAGTGCCAACCTTGTCTATCTCATCGAGAAGGAAGACAGGGTTCGCTACACCGACTTTCTTGAGTCCGTTGACGATCAAACCTGGCATAGCTGCCACATACGTCCTCCGGTGACCTCTAATCTCCGCCTCATCTCTGACACCACCTAGGGAGATGCGATGGAACTTCCTGCCCAGAGCGGTCGCGACGGACTTTGCGAGACTCGTCTTGCCCGTTCCTGGTGGTCCGACCAGTAGGAGAATGGGAGATTTGTCCACCATACGCTTCGTCTTCAGAAGCTGTATTTCCTCGGAGCTCACTTCTCGTGTTTCAGTTCCAGTGTCAGACGACGCTTCGCTCTTCTCCCCTTCCTTCTCTTCGTTCGGGATACTAGCTCTATCCGAGATTCGCTTCATCTGCGCTTCAATGTCCGAGTTCACTGCTTGCTTCAGCTTCAGGACCGCTAGGTATTCGAGCAACCGCTTCTTGATCTTTTCCAGTCCATAGTGATCGTCGTCCAGCTGCTTTCGTGCTTTGGATAGGGTTGCGGCATCCAGGTGATCCTCGGTCAACTTTGACCATGGAATTTCGGCCAGGTTCTCTAGGTAGTTTCTGCAGACTTGATACTCGGCCTGGGCGGGGTTCATTTTCTGTAGCCGCCGAAGCTCCCGGTCGGCGACCTTCTTCGCTTCCGGACTGAGTTTCGCCTCGTCGAGACGCTTCTTGAGCTCTTCGACCTCGTTGCCTTCTTCGTCGCCACCTTGGTTGCCGCCCGGGAACCCCGGAGGATAGCTCATCCCGCCAGGCATCTGGCCATTGCGCATGCCTCTTCGCAAAGCCTCCTGTCGAAGTGCGACCAACGAATCCTTATCGATCTCATTTGAGTTGGCGGTCGCGATCCGGCCGCTGCCCTGTAAGGTACTGATCTGTCTTTGCATGATCTCGACCACTCGCTCCAGTCGGTCCTTGACGGACAGGGCCGACAGTATTCTCAGCTTCTCCTCGTGTGTACATTCTACCACGTTTGCCATGAAGTCGGCGAGTACCCCTGCATCTGCCACCTCCTTCCGTACGATGAACAACTCCAGGCGCCGGGCTAGTATGGGCGAGAGAGCCATCGCTGGACCGCGCGGTAGGAGGCTCGAGAGGCGGACGAGAGCTACGAGTTCTCGGGATAGTCGCTTAAGGTCTGCGAACAAGGCCAGGGTTGCGGCGTCTGTGACATCGACAACTGCGAGATGGCAACTGGTCAGACCCTAGCAGGGCAGTGTCTTCGCCATGCTGTAGACTTACCTTCTTCGTCGTGCATTGCAACCCGAGCTTCGAAGTATGGTCTTTCCTCCAGTATCTTCTCCACCCGGAACCTGCTGCCACCTTCAACCACCAGAGCGAGCTCCCCTTGCCTCCGTCCCTGAACACCAGACACCTTGGCTATGACACCGAAGCCAAACAGATCTCTCTTCTTCGCCCGTCCTGGGTCGGTTCCATAGGCGCCATCCTTACTCCCGCCCTCCTCCTCGATGAGTCTCTGCCCGTCACTGCTCGGATAAGACGAGTTCAGAGGAACGCATCCGACTGTTATGGAGTTGGCTTCCGGCCTCGGTGTAGACGAACGGCTGTATAGGTTTGCAAGTACTGCGGCGATGTCTGGCCGGTTGGCGAGCGGAATGCGGAGTGGCACGCCGGGGAGGAGCACCTGTCCTTTGGCGAGCGGGATGAGAGGGAGGACTCTCGACCCGGGGTTGCTCATGTCAGAGGTGCAGTAGTGGAGGGGATGTGTGTAGCGACAGGTAGGTTGAGGTAGATGGCTGAAGGGGTGGCGAGGCGAAGGCGAGGTCAGAGTCTCGTCGATGAATGATGTGGAGTGACAGATACAGGCAAGGTCGAGCGTGGGGAGCGTGAGGTGGGGAGTGAGCCGTCACAAGCGCCACCTGAACGACCGAGGTCCTGTCGACGGTTATATAGTACAAGGTAAGGTAAGGTAATGTAGGGGTTCACAGGCATGTCGGGGTAGACAGTCGCCACACACACGCTTCTCCGGGCTTCTAGTGCATTCAGGTTGAGTGCATCGCTTCGCTTTCCAGTGCTTTAATTACTGCTGACACTTGAGGTTGCAGTGCTTCACTGCTGACTACTCGAGGTAGCAGTACGTACAACTATATCACCTCGGCGGTCTCCAACGCGGACCAACCTCTAGTCGAGGGCACACATGGAGAAGCGACCCGCCAGATACAAGCTCCCATCGTGAACTCTCTTGCATTGAGGGAATCAGCGCAAGAAATGCCACCATTCCTGCAAGCGCCAGTGTGCCAAACACTTCTCTCTGGAACCACCCGGAGGCGCCACAGCCAGGACGGCGTCCAGTTCCAGAAAACATTCAAAGCTCCAACAGCCTGTCAGTAACCACTTGCAGACCCTGAAACATTTCAATCATTCGAAACGTCCATGTCTTGCAGGTCAGTCAAAGATCGCGTGAGGCGATCGTGGACGACGCCCGACTTCACCACGTACGCATTCTCTTCTTGGCGATACAGCGTGGTACGCTCTTCGCAAGCATCCTTGTTGCCTTCGATGCTCTCGTCCAGCACCTGCTTCCCCTGTAGCTCTTTCGGAGATCGCGTCGATATAAGAGATGGTGGCGATGAGCAGTCTACTTCTACAGGTGGTTCGAGGACCGCAAAACTTGAACAGTGTGGCTGAGCCTCGTTTAATGCAGACGAGCCTCCGCCTGTCAGTGCTAGTACGACCATCGGATCCTCCACCTCGGCAGGCATTCCTTTGAAGTGTTTATCAATGAGATCGTTGTTGGACTGCTGGTGCAAAATTGGTGGTGCAGAGAGACTGAGAGAAGGAGCGACAGCGTTGAATGCAGTATTGTGATGGCGAACGGACCCAATGGTCTCCTGAACCACCGACTTGCAGAGCATCTCAGAGCCCCTCTGCACAAGCTCAGAACTTGCTAGGTCCACCGCATCTTCCTCCGCCACAAGCAAACCTGTTAGAATCAAAGGCGCCTCAGTTGGGAATTTCGTAGGTTGGTGTAGTTGTGACTTTGATAGTGTTGCCTCGGGGCAATCCGGCTTTGGGGGTTCCATCTTCGTGGTGAGATATTTCGTAGGTTACATTAGATTGAACACTGCGTATATCGATCGTCGAATTCAAGGCAAAACGAGGCAGAAAGAGGCAAAACGACAAGGACATGACATCGCTTCTGCCATGGAATACAATTTCTGCCACTCACCCTCGTCTGAACAACTACCGTCATCGTCGTCGTTCTCCTCCGCGTCAGCAAAGTCTCCGTTCACGTCCAGCTCTTCGACATCATGCCATGTTTCTCGAGCACTTCGGATTGCGTGATTTTTGCTGAACCCAATATGTTCTCCAGCCACGCCCATCGACCGCGAGTGTAATCGGTTGCTTCCTGTTCAGTATTTGTGTTGAAGTGATACGCAGAATGCGGCTAGGACCCACTTTAGCCAGCGCGCCAGCTAGAGTCGCACTACTTCGGCCGACAATCTCTTCGGTACGAGATAATGTGAATGCTTCCAAAGCAATGTTGGCGACTTGCTCCGGCTGCTCTGTGACTACAACGGCCTCAGTATCGACTGAGCCGCCATTATCATCGTTCTGGTCCTCGACAATTGCAGTCAATCTTCCTCTGGTCTCCCAATCAAGGATCTGTGAGCCGTTATCGTCTGCTGCAAGTGTTCGGAGAGCGCTTTGATAGATACCTCATTATTAGCTACCATGGCATTGTATGTCTTGCGGTTCACGTAGCGCCAGTAGCCAGCCTTGCGCATCATAGTCTCGGCCAGCTCGTTGCGAGCCTGCGCGAGATCATCGCAGATGCAAGTCATAAGTTTATTGAACAGGGGAACCTTCAACCTGTGCAGGCCTATGTGATACGGCTCTAGATTGAGTGCATCGAAGATCCTTGCGACTTCAGTTGAGAGCCATTCAGAGCGTTTTGCCAAATGCTCAGTGTTCTTCTCCGAAGGACTGTACAACGCTGCCACTCTTCGGCTATCAACGTAGTTGAACACATGGGTATGGGGAATCACGTTCTGATGGACGTCTGGATTTGTGGTCAACTCATAGGGACGCAGGACACTCGCCTTGTCATCGAGCTATTCCGGCTTTGGATGCAAAATGGCAGCCACTCGTGCGACTTCCGCAGCGGTGAAGACCTTTGATCGCAGCAGTGCCTTCGCCGCTTTCCTTGCCGCCTTCCTCTCCTTCTTGTTGGCTTGCTCTCTCTGCTTTGGAGACGTTGTGCTGGGTGATCCCGCTCCGTTGTCATTTGGCTTCTTCCGAGTCGGCGTTGCCGCCACCTCGAGTTCGGCATGAAGCCTTTCAATCCTCTGAACGATTTCAACAATCTCTCTGTGTCTCTGTTTGTGCGTCTCGTTGCTACTTCGACATGCCATGCACGTGTGAGAAGCACCTGTGTGAATGTGAGCGTCAGTACAAGCATTGCACAGGTGCTAGGATGCCGAAGAGAGGACGCTCTTGAAACTCTCAACCTGCAACGCTCTGAAACAAAGTGATGTACTGCAATTGGAGACGGCGGTCGCCGAGCACGGTGTGTTATTCAATGGAAGACATCCATAGCCTACCAATGAAGAAGAGATTCTGATAATACTTGATACAGGCTTCCACATGTTTGCCGATACACGTCGTCCTCGCGGAAGAACTCGATAGCACTTTGTGACAGACACCGCAGTGGGGATCTTCAACGCATCAGTGTCTTGTGAGAGGTCGGGCTGTGCTACAAAGACGAGCGGAAGACGTAGAGTTATGGCACGCTCACGACAGACTCACCAATCCCAGCGGTGGCCTCCCATTTGAACATTCCGTGCGGCATGGTGCTGATACAGCTACCGTTGTTTGCAAGTGCAATATGCAGCAAAGAGGATGGAACGTCTGCAGAGACCCGCAAAACTCTGATGTTGTTGATTGTCGGAGGTAGTGGATAACAAAGGGTCAGAATAGAACGCGTGAAAGATGAAAAGCACGCTCGAGCGACCACGGAGGCAACAACACGGGACAGTTGGACTTGTGAGGCGTGTACAGGCGTGCATGAAATTCAGTCATCTTCGGTGATACAAACAAATGTTCTGAGTTGGTTCTGCCTATGCACAAGACACTTCTCCCCTTTTGCACCATCGTCATTATCGTAACGCGCACCAACACCCATCTCTGACTACATGTCACGCACTAAGCGAGCACCAGCCCAGACATAAGGGTAGTTGCGCTGATACCAATTGACGCTGCAATTGTTAATAGCAGATCAATGAGCGAGAGAACTGTTCGAACTTACAAGGTCTTCCTGCCGGCAATCCTTGGATGGGTGGCCCACGACCCACCGAGCACAACATTGTGTTTCTTGTCGAAGAAGTCGGCTGACTAAGGTTAGCAAAGGAGTCCTGCAATCGAACTTCAGCGCCGTGGCATCACCTGTGTAAGCGGGATAGAGATCCATAGGCTCGAACCCGTCGTGCTTTTCCAGAACTGTACTGGTCCACTCCCAAAGCCCACCCATGTCTGCCTGGCCAGAAAGTCTATTCCCATTCTGGCTGACAGAGACAGGACACCAATGATGGAAGCCCACATTGGCATCTTCAAGGTCGATGAAGAGATCATGTGGGTTCAGACCAGACGCAGTGCTAGAGGAGCCGTTAGTGGAACCGTTGGATGGTGGTGTCTCTTCGACGCCGTTGTTGACCAGGTGGCTGGACCGTGTCAGCTGAGTTGCAGGAAACGTCTTGCTTTTCTGTCGGACTTACCCGTTCACTGCCGGGATGGTCTTTCCGAGTGCCTGGTCTGCTTCCTTCCTCTTGTGTGCGTCCACGTAGCTGTAAATGCTGCGCGCTTCGTCCATGGTGGGGATACGACCACCCATCCAGATCGCACAGCTAGCAAGCTCATCGTAGGATGCACAGACAGGCCAATCAAGCGCGTACTCCAAAGGCACGGCGCCGTAGACCGTCCTGACACTCTTACCGTGAAGATATGCCTGGGTAAGGGAGACACTTTGAATGGAACTATCTTTAGACGTAGTGGCAGCATGACCGTTGGCTGTACCGTTGACTTGCTTGGTAGAGCCATTCGCGGTTGGAGAATATGTCCACGAGGCTGGCATGGTCGTGAGCTTGTTCTGGTGAAGATATTGTGCATACTCCTCATTCGTGATGGGCCTTGCTTTAGCTCTGAATGCATCAACGTGCGAGGTTCGCCGAGGCTTCTCGTTGTCCCAGCCGAAATAGCGATCAGGCCCAAAGCTGTTCTCAGGATCATCCAAGCCGACCTTGATGTCAGTTGCGGGAATGTCAAACCACTGGTTCTCGACAGCCTTGACTTTTGCTTTCTGCGCCAAGGCCTGGAAGTCTGGAGCGATAGTGCTAGGTGGTGGCAATGTCTTCTCGCTTTGTACAAGCATGTACAGAAGCGTCTCTAGATGCATCATTTCATGCTCGTAGGCAAGCCACAGTGCACGTCCAACTTTAAGATCTGTCGAATCAGCCCCAGTAGCATAGATGTCTGCAACCCGACCGCGGACCCTGTCCTGGAAGTCGAGAATCTCTCCTGCTGGAGGCCATGAATCTGGGATCTCGCTGTGTGCATGGCATTGCTCTGGGTTATCCACGTCGGGATCTATGCCGCGCTCGAAGATCTGTGGGTAGTGCCGTGGCTCTGTCGGATGTCCACCAGTGGCTCGAGTCAGATGCATATCCAGGAAAGTTGGTATGTGGCCGAGATAGAAAATGCAAGCATTGCGAAGCTTGATCGGCTTAGAGAGCAACTCTTCTTGGGGAATCATCCCTCGGGTGACTGCGTCCCACGCAGCCCATAGCTCAGTCCACTCAGACAGACGAGGCACCGGACGAGCAGCATACACTTCTGGATGCGGCGAGTAGGCAAACCTCGGTCTTGAGAGCATATGCAAAGCTGAATGGAATGTCAGCCTCGGAAATTGTAGTTGATGTGGTCACAAAACTGTTAGATGTCTGAAGAACGCCAACAATCTTAGGAGGCACCTCGCAGTAAGGTACAGAACCGTGCAAGGACGACATCTCTGGAGAGGGGGCTAGTGCTCGCAAAGAGTGGAATGCAATACGTACAGTAGTCGCCGTTGGCGGTTGACCACGTTGCACCCTCCGCAAGATTCGCTTCTGCCCACAGACGTCTGCTTTGTTCAGAAGAGTACTTGTAGCTCTCTTCGATTCGGACCCTTTCTCCACTCTTTATGAGAACGTCATCAACACGAACGTCCTCGATGGGTGTTACGAACGCGTGATGACGTCCTGAAGCACCGTCATACTCCCCGATGACAGACCACTTCTGGATGTCAAAGACCTCTCGACCCAGGAGTCGGTTCGCTTGCTGCAAACCGTTTAGAACAAACTCGTGAGTCAGGCCCTCTCGGTCATTGTATGCATGGTAGACCTTGTCAGGGTCTTCGCAAGCGTCGATACCGATGATCATGCTGTCGCGGGAGTGGAGTATGTCCGCAAATCTACGGAGGAAAGCTGCTGCCTCGTCTCTCTTGAAGTTGCCGATACTGGAACCAAGGGAAAGAACGCACTTAGGCTTCGTCGCATTCTCAGGTAGTTTCAACCAGGCGAGACCGTCATCATACGTGCCATGGAGGCCGAAACACTTCACGTGTTCGTACGTGTCACTCGGCACCTCAGCAAGCGTGCGTTGGAGCTCATCCAGAGAGAGATCCAGCGCATAGTACTCAACGTCCTTACCAGCACGATTGATGGCCTGAAGAAGAATGTTGACCTTGCGAAGGTTGCTACGCGATCATCAGTACCACCTCCTAGCGACGTTGGGTGTCTTGGAGACTGTCGAGGGACCGAGAGTCCGTACCCGCTCCCAAGTTCAACGACCAAAGAACCCGCTTCTATGCGTTGTGCGATCTGGTCCGCGTAGATCTCCAGCACCTCGATCTCGGCATTGGTAAGGTAGTATTCCTCCAGATATGTAATCCTCTCGAACAACCTCAACCCCGCCTCGTCGTAGAGAAGTAGTGTGGGCAACCTCTTCTCGGCTCCCTGCTCCGGACGCAATCCCTCGCGGATGTCATCGACAATGGAAAGACCGTCCTTCTCTCGACGTATATCAATGATCTTCGCACGCGGGACGACAGGTTCGCTCTGTACACCCTTCGTGAGTGTTTTCGCGGGGTTGCATGTCGACATGGAGGCTGGCAATACGTCCACAGCCATGTCGAGCGATCAAGTGGAGAGGCGTGCTTTGGGATAGGAGCGAGACAGTGCAATGTTGGACTCCTTTTTATGCTTGTGTAGGTTATGGATGCTGGGGTGAGAGGACGACGGGACAGCTAATTACTGCAGGACGCGAGGGAATGCCACGGACAATAAGCTGCACGG